>PVIH01003267.1:16453-164833 GCA_004025045.1 Sigmodon hispidus | reverse complement strand
CAGGGGAGGGCAGGGGAGGGCAGGGGAGGGCAGGGGATTTTAGAACCGGGACCCTCTGCCAGGGAATCACAGCAAAGTCTCAAACAGAAGGCAAAGCAGAACTGGTTATGTCTAACGTGTAAACTGCTGTGAACCAGTGAGGGAGAGAAGAGTACAGTGAGCCAAGAGTTCAAAGTCAGAAGAGCCCCATGTGACTGATAGATGTCAAAGTCCCAGCCACTCATCTACTGTGGGATGACAGAGGTGTCATCCTGATTGGACCTACAGCTAGGAGCATGTGATTTGCTTTTCTCCAGCCTCTGTCTTTGATGGAAAGCTTCTGGCCTTTGCGCTGCCTGATGTGAATGGAATTTAAACAGCTACTTTTATAGCCTGCTGGATATATATGCGATGTTTCCAACAATTAAATTATTGTTATCTGTAAGAAACTAGGGAATGGAGTCCACCCACATGCCCCCTCCCTATGGCCTCCCTATAGATGACTGGCTTTATCTATGCAAGTCCATACACGGGTGGTATTTTTCTAGACTTCTCCAGGGAGGTTGTCTTGGCCCAAAGGAATGTGCACTCTAGATGGCAGGTAGAGATGAGACCAAAGAGAGATTTCTTCGAATAAGAAATAAAGAAATAGTACCAAGAAAAGTGGAGAATGGAGAAGCGCAGAGATATCCTAGGGATAAATTAATCTAATCCTTCGGTATGATCCAGAGAAAAGTGACCTGCCCAAGGACACACAACTCTTTGTCCAGGAATGAGGATTAAAATGACCCTGTCCTCCTAACCAGTTCCCTGGACATCTCATGGATATTTCATGCTAAGCTCAGCTTTATCCATCTCTCATGTAGACATGAGCCTCCTCCTAAGCCAAGACTAACCCACCAAACAAGAAAGCACAGAGTCTGTGTGTGGAAATGGCCTTGACTTTCATTGTTCACACCTTGAACTCCTGATCCTTCTGTCTTCACCTCCCAGTTCTGGGATTATAGGAATGCACCATCCAACAGCTTCAAAAATAATTCTTACCCATGAACTCAAGATTCTTTGATGAACCTGCACAACTTTTTGGATCCCTGTTTTGGGGGAAGGGACGAGGAACTATAAAAGCCAAAGGGAGGGTTTGTCTACCTGGCACAGGCTGTCTAGGTGCTGGGTGCCATCCCTTGATAGGAGACTTTAGAAGCCCACTCTGGGCCCCATGGAAATGCAGAAATCACGTAGGTATACTTGCAGCAGCCAGAAGACCTCCAGAAAAGACTGTCTGCTGGGGAATGGTGATGATTTGTAATCAAATTGTGTTTCATTAAAGAGAAAGTATCCAGAGGTTTCTTGTTGGCTGCTTCCTAGCAAATTAAAGATAATGGAGTTAACAGAGAACAACTGTAAGTCAGATACCAATAAGTGACAAGAGCCTAAAGAAAACTTTATCTCTTTGGATGCTTATATATGTTATGTGGATGAAGCCCTAATTCTGTCCTTGGCCAAAAAGCTGGGTTCATGCTAAGATAGTATACCACTCCCTGACCCTCTGACTTTGAACCAGAGTCTACTCTGTGGTCTTTTCCTCTCAACCAGGGAGTGTGTGTGTGTGTGGGGGGGGGGGGTAATGTAGGAGTGGACAGATGTGTGTGCACACACGCATATGCAAGATGGGAGGTCAGCCTCAGATGCTCCTCAAACGCCATCCGCCCTTGTTTTTTCTCACTGACCTGGCTGGGATGACTGGCTGAGCACCAAGAACCCCCCTGGCTCAGACTCCTTACCAGTGACACCAGTGCTCGGACCACAAGTCTGTGCCATCATGCTTGACTTTTTTCACATGGGTCCTGCGGATTGAACTCAGCTCTCCATGCTTTCCCACTAGGCATTTTATTGTCTGAACTATCTTTCCAGCTCCCTGCCCCCATCCTTACGATGGGAAAGATAACCAAGTGACCTGATGTCCCATTTTGTGTGTGTAGGGGCTTTTCCAGAGCCCAGGACTTCAGTGCTAAAATCGAGAATATTCTGAACATGTGAGCACAGGCTGGCCACTCTTTTGAGCTCTTTGATCACAGAATGGTCTGAATTTGTGGGATTTTTTTTCCTGTCTCTAGTGTCCATGAGAATTATCAGGTTCAAACACCGCAGGCCCTACAGCAGATGTGTTAGGGGTCTAGTTGGTTCCCAGCACACGGAATGAGCACCACAGGGGTTGTCCACATTCAGAGCTCCTTGTCAAGCACAACACAGACTCTCCTGTGACCTCACTAGAGCTCCAGAGCTGGCAAAGATCCAGGTAAGCAGATCAGAACCCAGCAATCAGGTGATATTCATATGACCACCAGGGGATTAAACAATACCCCATTGTTGGGCTCTTCATAGGCCATGGGGTTATGGCCCAGTGTAAATTCCTAAGCCTTTCTAGATTTGGCGACCTGTCTCTGGCCATAAGCTCCACTTGTGGTTGACTCAGCACGACCTCTGCCTAGCCTCTGCTCACATGGTAAAATACTATTGGCCCTTTTTCCCCACCCCACCTACCTCATTCCAAGACGCCCACCCCTTCTCACAACCCTATATAAGCCCCAGACTGATGGTGTGAGTTCTTGCTTTGACAAGGCTTCCGACCCAGCGTGTGCTTTCCCCAGGTGGCTAGGGGGTGCCTGGTCGTCGACACCCACCATCCTGCTCCAACCCCAGGGAGAGGCCAAGTGGTCCGGATCTCCCTCCACTCTATCTGCCAGAAAGAGTCCAGTACCCCAGAACAATCTATTCCACAACTAGTGGCTGCTTGGCTGCTGAGCATCCTCTACAGGCCCATAGGCCTGGTCTCAGGGCGCATACTCTTCCAGTGAACACAGTCACCCTTCACCACCAGCTTTTGGACAGACACATGTTCAGGTGAAAGAGAAGATTCTGGAAGGTAAGACAGGAAGAAGGGCGGACTTCCTCACCTTGCCACAGTCAGAGCCTCCCTGGAGCAGAACCTGATGAGGCTGGGGATTCTCTGAGGCCCAAACTGGGCCAGTGAAACCTGGAACTCCAGCCAAGAGGGATGGAAACCCAGGAGGAGATGGGGCCTGGGAGGAGGAGGCAGTCTGTGATTTTTAATTTACTTTTTCTTGCCCTGAGACAAAAATTAATTTGACTTGGGAAAAAAAGGAACTTTTAACTTGACTTTTGAAAGTAAAATTTCTGCAACTCTTTTTCCACTTAACAGAACATTCCCTTAACTTCTAAGGCATAATGTTAATATGCACCAAGGATAGGGAATTCCCTGGGCTCAGCCCACGTATCACTGAACTGATTTCCCCCTCATTTCCTAGTAATACTGGCTGGGTTATGCTAACATGAGCATTAACAGCTAATTTCGCTACAGGGGAGATAATAACAGGAAATAATCTTTAATAATGAGTTAAATAGATTCCTTGGATCCTGATTCTTTTTATTAGATAAGGTCAATGGTTATTTTATGTGAGTAAATCTATCTGAAGCCAGCAACAATATTCAGAGAAAAATGAGGAGTTGGCACACCATAGGATAAGGCATGAGTCCGCCTGAGCCCACACTACAGGTGATGAGAAATAGTTGCCATGGAAAAAGCCGTAAACTCAAGGCTAAACACTGGGCACTAGCCCATGCTGGCTGCGCATCCTTGGGCACGGCCTGACTCCTCTGAAGTTGTCTGCTCATGAAATAAATATCCACTTCTTGGAATTCTGATTCATCAAGTCTGTCCCTTGTTTTCAGCAGAGGATGCCACTCCTCAGTTCCTTTCACATGTGTTGTGAAATTCAGTCTTCAGAACTATTGCCCTTAGAAACAGTCCAGCAAGGGCCAGCCAGATGGCTCAACGGGAAAAAGGGATTACTGCAAAATCCAGCCCCAGAACCCACGGAAAGAGGGAAGGAAGAGTGGGAATGTCTCGGAAGTTGTTCTCTGACCTCCACACTCATGTGTCACATGTACAACACATGCATAAGCATTCACACACACACATGCACACAAATAAATAATAAAAATGTTAAGCCCACAAAAACAGACTAGCCCTGTTTCTTGTCAAAACATGAAAGGTCAAACATTGCTCAGGCAATGCACTTAACAAGAAGAATGATTAAGACCCCAAAGTTGGTCTTTGGACTCCAAGTTATTCACCTTAGTGGCCCGTCTTTATTGTACTAGCTGACTCTCCATTTCCTTTATTGAGCAACTTTTTGATAACAAGTTTTCTCCTGACACATGAGCGACCTGGGATGAATATTTATTATTTGCATATACCTTCTACTCTCTTCATGGTATAGCTGTATGGAGTGGTACATTTCTCAAAATATAATCTAACACATCCCAAAATGGAAGAAATGGTTACAAAGTAAATGTAAATTAAAGTTGTAATGTATTTTTGAAGAACCTAGGAGTTGTAGACCAACAGGGGAGATGGAGTATGATGTCAGTGGTAATGGAAATGAATGTTGCCTTGGCCAGGCCATTCTCCTTTCAGCAAAGAGGAAACAAAAGGCTGGAGATTTCAGAACTTTGCTCAAAGATGTATGTACATAATTCATCTTTCTAGGGTCCTTTCCTAGTTCACGTCTCTGTACAGATGGAATTGGTATACCAGTTAGAATGAGCAAGGGAGCCACACAGACCATCTGACTGATGACGTACATTCTAGTTTGCTTTTTGTTGTCCTCAAACACTGACCAAGATCAGCGTGGGAAGGAGGGGTGTCTCAGCAGTTAAGAGGAGCATTTACTACTCTCCAAGAGGACTGGGGTTCAGTTTTCAGTACCCACACCTCGGCTCACAACCATCTGCAACTCCACCTCTAGGATTCCATGGCTCTTCTGACTTCCACAAGCTCCTGCATGCACATGATGCACATACATACACACTCGGGCACATACACATGAATTAATTAATTAATTGAATAAAAGCAATCCTTTTAAAAAACTTGAAAAAGAAGGAGTTTGTCTAATCTTACAACTCCCAGTTCAAAGCCCATCTACATACTGACTTGTTTTCCACGGCTTGCTCAGATACCTTTCTTATACACCCAGGCCCATCTACCCAGAGATAGCATTGTCCAAAGTAGGCTGGGGCATCCTTCATCAGTAAACAACAACAACAACAAAAAAAAGTCCCATACAATGGTCACAGGGTAACTGATGGACCCACTTCAGCTGAGGGTCCTGCTTCCCTCAATCAGGCGACTCTAGTTTGTGTCAAACTGACAAATATTAATCAGTACAGCTACCATACTCTAGAGACCTACAGCAGTGGGCAGGAGGGAGTTTTAGCCCAGTTCAAACGGCTGCTCACTTCCTCTTAGGCAAAACCCTGTGTGGAAGCTCCAGTTCCCAGAAGCTCCTAAAACTGTGGGTGGGGATGTAATTACAGTGTTCTAAAGCAAACAAACACACACCCGAGTGGGAGGCTTGCATATTTATTTGGCTAATTAGAAGAAATCACTCAGAGGATATACGTCAGTCTTTTTCTTTCTTTCTTTTTCCTGTAATACTAATTGACATTTTATTAGTAGTGCATCTTTATTTTCATTATGCTCTCAATACAGTACCACGGCACATCATACTGACTGGCAATAAGTGAGGGTGAATCATGCATCTCATAAATATAGCCATGTCTAGGGAAGCCCAAAGGCAGAGCACCAGCATCAGCATCATATGAGATTGTGGTGCACGAAGACATTTATCACTCTTGTCCTTCCAATTTGCTGCCTAGCTGCCTAGAAAGCTGGTTTTGCTCTACCCAGCTCCCGAAAAGGCAATGGTCAGCAGTCCTACAAGCCCAAGCTGGGATGAGAAAGGAAACAAGTCAGGAGGCAGCCTCATCCTATGCAGCTTCCATCTGCCTATTGTTCATCCCAGGAAAGAATGAGACGCAGTGGCTTCAAACTTAGGGTTAGTTCAGACTTCCTGAAATTCTACACAGAGTCTGAGCCCAGCACAAGGCAGCTGCTCCCCAAAACATGGAATCCGCAGACCTGGGTTGAGGTTTTTGCTCTGAGCACCCATTTTCCATTGCTTAACTGCCTTACTTTGCAACTGTCCTGATGATGAAATGAGAAAATCATAGAAAGCCATGCACAGTGCCCAGCACCCTTCCATCCCTGGAAGTTCTATGAGAGCAGATAGAGAATAAAATTAACATAGCTCACAGAACCAAGAGTCTTAAGATATGAGAAGACGAGGTACATAATAACGCCCACCAATTTTATTAAAAATTCTTTCTGCTGGAGAGGGAGGCAGGAAGACACACAAATTGCTGCGAGACATGGCTGGTTCCAACAATCCAACAGTGGGAGTTGCTGAAAGCCTTTGAGCAAAGAAGGGAAATGGAAAGTAGTGTACTTCAGCTAGAGAACTGTGTAGAGATGTGCTACTTTTGTGGTCAGCATTCTCCAAACAGCCTGGGGAAGGGTATGGCTTAGTGTAGAGTGTGCACTATACATATATGAGGCCCAGGGTTCCACATGCAATACCAAAATGATACATCTATACATTCCTTAAATCATATATAATCTCAACTATTTACATAACATAGACATTGTATCAGGAATTATAATAATCTTAAGATTAAAGCATGTGATGCAGATTATATACAATTTTATACAAGTCTTGAGTACCATGAATTTCTGTATATGGGGATGATCATGAATTCTAAGAGAAGACTACTATGTTAGAGTAGGCAAAAATATTGTTAAGATTAATTCTACCAAATCCCTTAGCTTTTTTCAATCCAGCTGCTAGAGAAGTTTAAAATTACTTAGTGCCTCATGTTATGTTTCTACTGGACAGCAGCACTCCGGACATTTCAGGGCAGAGAGGGGCTGGAGGCAGCAACAACATCTGGGCCATTTCATTCCAGCCAAACTGCTGATGTCTCCAAGCCTGGCCTGCCTCCCCTGCTGCCATTTCGCTGGGTAATTAAAATGCCTTGAAGCAAAGAGCCAGCTCCTGAGCATGCTTGATAATGCTCAGAGAGTTTTGCTAAGTTGTTTCCAGACAGTGGTCTCCAACACCCACGTCACATACAGAGCAGGGATCAGGCCAAAGTGTCTGGCTCTCAGCCCTGTGATCTAGTGGCCATACATAGCTCACACATGCCCAGCAGCAGCCATTTCACAAGGTAAATTAAAAAGTAACCAGCATTTTCCTCTCCAACTGGCAAACAAATGAACTGTTTTTCAGTAACTTGTGGAGAGCTCCAGCAGCCTGCAGTATCTGTCTAGACTGGTCCAAGCATGGTGCTAGAGAATGGACATAAGAGATATTGTTTTGATATGACTTGGCTCCTGTTTACACTGCCCCAGGCTCAGACTTGGAATTAACCTCAGTGGTGCTGACCTTCATGGTATAGACCTTGAGCCTCTTCCTTTCTTCATCAGTAAAATAAGGAAGCTGCGATTCATGACCTTGAACATCCTGGGCAAAGGCCTACTGCCAGAGTTGGGAAGGATGTGTGTGCATTGCAGTCAGCGGGACCACAATTCAAGCCCAAATTCTGCCATTTATCAGCCCTAAAGATTGGGGCAAGTGACAAATTCCTTGGGCTGTGTGAGCTTTGCTAATCTCTTCTGGAAAGTAAGAAAGCAGATACTGATGACCTCATAGGCTGCCGTGATTAGATTAAGGAAGAGGGGCAAGATGTGGATTGTAATTGTTGGTACCTAGTCAGTGACAAACAAATGTATTTATCAAGTAAAGACTTTACAGTTTGTTTGGGGACCATGGGCTGAAGCCTCAGAAAGCTTCAATTTACTGAGGTTTGACATCTCTTCCAGCTGTTGCTCTGTGATTCAAAAGCAGCAGATCCTGTTTCTGATGCTGAGGTTCTCTGCCTAGCAGAGGCAGGGTACAGGGTGGAGGTGTTCCTCCTGTGGCAAGGGGAGCTTCCAGGATGAAAACATACTGCTGTGCCAGTGAAGACAGCTGGAAGAAGGGATCTGCCCAGAAATAATTGTGGCATCTTATTTTATATATTTGTTATGATTACCTGGGCACAGTGGCACAAATCTTAATGCCAGCACTTGAAAAGTGGAAGCAGGTTTGTGATTCAAGAGCATCCTCAGTTACACACACAGTGAGTTCTGGGATGCCCTGGCTACAGGAGACCCTATCTTAAGAAACAAAACAGAATAAAAACACACTGATTACTGCTATTATTAAAACTTACCTTTTGTGTTTCTGCTGTCCCTTTTGGAGGAGGGGCTGTCTTGAGGCAGGAACAATAATCCCTCAGGGCTGTCAGCAGTCAGGATGGTCCTAGCACCTCCAAGCTCAAATCTGTGATATTAAATAACTGTTCTCTCCGGCTTGAGGTCACAGGAGAAGACACTATCTGGACCGCCTTTTCTTTCTCCAATTTTTTATGGCTTTGTATCCTTATTGCCTCTGGGTTGGATTCATTGTGAATATTACACATAATTGAGGAGATCTTTCCTCTTGTTTTGAAGTAGCAAAGGTGACATTTCACTTCCAATTCATTCTCTCAGGATATCAAAAAAAATTCAAATATTTTTCTTGAAATTCTCATGACCTAGATAGAATTCCTAGATAGGAGTATATGGCTAAAAATTAAATGTAGTTATTAAAGCTTGTTTTGTTTAGTGTGATGAATGCAGGTTCCACAAATATTGTAATTGTGATACAATCTAATTCCTTTTATTCTGTTTTGTATTATTATTTAAAATTATAAATATTGCTTGCCTCAGAAAGAAAATAATATTCTTCCTAAAGCTATCTAGTTTATTCTCTCAATATTTGAATGTTACCTGTTATCTATGGCTCCATTTATTTGTTGATTGAAAATATTTGAAGATGACTGAATAAATAAAATTAATTTTCATCAGCAAAATTAATTATTGCAATAGTTTATTCTTGCAATAGTTTACAATTTAGCAATTAAAGAAATTTTAGTATTAACAGCACATTTTATAGTACTTCCAGAATTTATATCTATATTTGAAAGTAGATATTAATTTAGATATGAACAATAAGTTTGTAAGATACACATTGAAATGTTACTACTCGTTGCAAATGGGGACATAATAATTCTCAATCACTGACGACTCCTGATTTAAAAAATACCATTGAATTTGGCATTTGTCTATGTAGCCATCCAGTCACAGGCAAACTTTCATCCTTGAATCAGACAGAGCCCAACCAGGGAAACAGACATCATTTGAATAGATCAAACTCAAAGGCTGAGTCTCAGTTTAATTTCCCATGTCTACTGGACTGGACCATGGAGTGCTCAGCTATGTGGTAAATGCTGTTTTGGTTGTGTCTGTGAGATTGTTTCTCCTGAATGAAATCAGCATTTGATTCAGTATACCAAGCAAATCATGCTGCCCTCCACATTACGGCCCTAACAGGACAAAAAGGTGATTGATTGCTAAGGTTTCGGTCTGGAATGGTCCCCACATGTTCATGTTTTGAGCACTCCATCCTAAACATGTGGCATTATTTTGAAGGCTATGAAGCCTTTAGGATGTGGGACCTGGTTAGAAGATACAGATCCCTAGAGGCAGGGCTTTAAAAGCCAGACCTGCCCCTGGTTCTGGCCATGGTCTTGGCTTCCTAGTCCACAGGTTCCAGGTACCACCGACAGAGGGACCCACAATGCTTTCCACACAAAGATGGATTAATGCCACACGTGCACCCACATGAAACCAGCAGCTAACCATGCCTTTTATCTCTCAAGTTGTTTGGTCAGAATGAAAAAAAAAAAAAAAGGAAATGTAATTTGTCAAAGTAAGAGAGATGCACCTGTGTGTGTGAAGGTATTTGGATTGGAAGTTCACCTCCAGCCTTTGGACTTAAACCAAGGGCCATTTACACCATTGGGGCTCCTGGCTCTAAGGCTCTGGAACTCACATGGCAGCTATCCTACTAACTAGTGTTCAGCCTACTGCAAAACTGGGGTCTCTCTCCAATAACCATAATTGTGTGGACCAACTCTGTGTATGTGCAGGGTGGGTGGGTGGGGGGAGAGACAGAGAGACAGAGAGTCTGGAACATTCAGACTAATTTTTTTTAAAAAAAAGCTGTTAAACCAACCAGGAGACTTTGATAGAACACCGGAACAGCAGCAGGAAGCTATCATCCCAGGGGAAAAGGAAATGTTACTGGAGGCAGCATCTGCGGTCAATCAATGGAAGTTGGATCTCTATATCAGGTCCTAGAAGCAAGAAGAGACACAAAAACTGCCTAAGCCATCATAGTGCATACCTTTAGTACCCTGGACCTCATAGATGTACTTGGAACACAAAGGCAGGCAGATCTCTGTAAATTTGAGGCCAGCCTGGTCTACACAGTGAGCTCTAAGCTCTGCACAGTGACACCCTGTCTCAAAGAAAAAAAAAAAAAAAAAAAAAAAAACCTGTCAAAAACTCTTCCTTGAAACTCTCCCAGAGGCAAAGCTGAAAGGAGAGCTCCTCTGGCTTCTGCCTTTTCCCACCAGTCTCCCAAGACTTCTCCAGTCTTCTCACAGGCTAGCCCCATCCACCTGCCATGCAGATCGGGGTCCAGAAAAGAAAAAGAATGGACCTATCTGCATAGGAACTCAGGACCACCACTGTCCCTTCCTGATCCCTTGTCCTCACAGCCCTAAAAATTAGATGGATTCCAACTGGCCTCAACAGTAATCCAAAGAGATGCGGTGACTCTTGTAAGATGACATGTCCTGAGAATGTGAAGCTGGACATCACAGGGACACAAAGACCTTGAAATAGGGCACTGGTTCTCTCCCCAAAGTATTTTTTTCTAGTTGCACTGGTACCCGAGACCTTACTCCTGTCCCTAACTCCATCCCAAAAATTGCTATTTCTAAGCAAAAGCAATCCTTTTCTGTGTCTCTGTCTCCTTCCAGATCACTGTCCACAGGTTCTTATCTTCCCCTAAGAGGTCCACCAAGAAACTTCCCTACATAAAGCAAGCCCCTATCTCTAAGAAGCTCCCCCCAATCCTCACAGTCAATATCACTTTTGGCCCTGCTTCAAGAGTACGATTCATTTGAAGCGGTCTACCGCTGAGTAGAAGGAAGGGAAGACCAGCCAATTATCCACAAAATCTTCAGGCCTCTTTGTAACCCCAATGGCACATTTCTATGCAATCCTAGAGAGAAGAAAATTCAAAACTACCCTCTACAGAGAATTCACACCTCAGGCCTGATAACTCCCAGTGTGCTGCAGCTGGTGGGCCATTCTGTTCTTTGCTTTTCTCTTCAGAGGCAACGAACGGCCAGGAGCAGGGCAAGAGGCTCTCTTGCCACCCAGACAGACACTCCCTCGGCCTTTCCGTCTCTCTGTCACCACAAAGAGGATGATGTTACCAAATCCAGTCCATTTGCTCATGAAAAGGGGCAAAGAAAACATGTGTTTGGTAAAACAGTAGGAAGGAGGGCATGGCAGACCCTCTGAGGTTCTGAAAAGCTGTCCTAACCCAGGTTTCCAGCAGCTTTTTAAAACATTCTTGTGTATGTGGCGTAAACATGTGTGCACTGTGCAACTATGTTTAGGTACCTGTGCATGCTATTTCAACTCGGCTGTACTTTAGCTGGACCGGATAGCCAGCAAGCCCTCTAGGATCCTCCTGCACCCATGCCCTCCCCCACCCCAGTATGACTCACGAGTTCTTGTGCTTATAAGACAAGCATTTTACTGGAAGGGTCATCATCCTGATGCAGCTGTTATCTTTAGGAGGAAACGTTAGGAAACCTGGTAGCTGGCACTCTTCATTTATGTTGGTCTTAAAGGAGGAAGACAAAAATAAGGGAAGTTGTCATTTGATCCACCCTGTGCTGCTAGTTTAAATGCTGACAAGGGCTGAGTACTTAGAGAAGAAAAGTTTCTTTTGATTTTTGTTTGTTTTTCCGGAAGGGATGACCAAAAACATAGCCACAGCAGCCACTATAAAAATTTCACAATTAGAAGATAACATCCCCTAACCTGGACTACTCAGAGCCCACCATTACACTCAGTAATAATCCAAATATTTTTGAATTTTACCAAAATAATGGATATTTTCTAGCCCGTTTCCTTTGTATATGTGAGTATATGTGTATGACTATTTATGTGGGTATGTGGCTTTGTGTATGTGGCTGTATTGTGGCTATTTATGTGTGTGCATGTGTGTGTTTGTGTGTATAGTTATGTGTACATGTGTATGTATGTGTGGCTGTGCATGTATCTGTATGTGTGACTGCAATGTAGCTATGTGGTTGTGTGTGTGTGGATGGGTGGGTGGGTGGCTGTATGTATGTGTGTGTATGTGGCTGTATGTATGTGGCTGTGTGTATGTGTATATCTATGTGTGTGGCTGTGCATGTAGCTCTGTGTGTGGGTTTGTGGGGGCTTGTGGGGGGCTATGTGTGCAAGAGTATGTATGTGTAGTTGCATGTATAGCTATATATGAGCATGTGTATGTGTGACTGTGAATATAGCTGTATGCCTCTGTGTGTGTGTGTGTGTGTGTGTGTGTGTGACTGTGCATGTAGCTCTGTGTTTGTGTGTGGTTGTGAGGGGATGTATATATATGGTTATGTGTGTATGCTTGTGTGTGTGTGTGTGGCAATATGTGTGTAGATGTGTGTGGCTCTGTGTGTATATGTGTGACTCTGTGTGTGTGCCTGTGAGTATGTGTGCATGGTACACATTCAAGTGAATATGCCTGAATGTAAAGGCCAGAAGTCAAGGTTAGGTATCACTCTCTATTGCTCCTCACCTTACTTTTTGATACTAGGTCTCTCAGTGAACATGAAAGCCCACAGTTCAGCAGGATTAAGTGACCAGCAAACTCTAGGAATCCACCCGTCACTGCTCATCAGCACTAGGATTTCAAGTTCATGCTGAGATGCCTGGATTTTTAAGGGGTACTAGAACTAAATGAGGTCTGTATGCCTCCTGCACAGCAAACAGTATCAGCAGAGTCATCTTCTCAGCCCTTTTCTGTTCTTTCTACAATAGATAACAGACTTCTTTCTCTGAGATTGGCTGGAGAGAGTTTTGTGTTTTTCTACTTCTATAGTCACAGTGAGAAACAGTGGCAAATGATCAAGAAATAGTTGGAGTTCAAGATCAACTATGCTACAAAGGCAAGTAAGTCCTGAATTTTCACCTTAGTAGGTGGCCATCTCCCTGTCTGCAATGTCAGTGTGACATTGTGCCTGTATGGAAAGGTTGCTAGGATTAACAGAGTCAGCTCTTGGGAAGTCTCTGAACAGTGCCTGGCACATTATAAAAGCAACTACCATAATCGTTATGTTTCCACAGCAACAAGAATGCATACAAGAATCATTTTAAATGGATGCATACCATTCTATTGAATAGATGATTGGTGGAAGTTATTTAACCACAGCCCAATTGTTGGACACTTAGTCTTTCCAAAGCTCTGCTACTATAGCGACTGGTAAGCAACCTCACATCTAAAGCTCTTTACGTCTGTGATTTAACCAACTTCCATCCTGGAAAAGCAATTGCTAGATAAAAGGCCATGAGCTTGTTTAAGGTTCAGCGAATGATGCTCAATTGCTCTTTGGAGGAGTTGCACCATTTATAATTCACTGTCATGGGGAGAGACTGTGCTGCCTGGGCATTATCGGATAGTTCTTTCATTGTTGCTCCTGGTTTTTCATCACAGCATGCAGATGGGCAAGAAATGACATCCCATCATTTGAGTTGTTTTCTCCTCGGCAACCTCAGGGAAGCTCTCACACCCCATTCCTCAGCACTCATCACCACCAAACATCTATCTTCTGCCCATACATCCTAACTCAGACAAAGGACAGTTTTTCTAGTTACTAAATGAGATGTTTAGAACAACTGATCTGGGGCTCTGAGGTCGCTGAAGACACCAAGAATATAGGCGACCTGGTGGCTCTTGCAATCTGTTATCAACAGCAGCAGAAGTAGAAAAAGAAAAGAAAAATATGCACTACTATGCATTTAAAAGAAAGACTTTTCAACCAGACCTTACTATCAGATGGGCAAGTGACATCTTAATGGCCAGGAAGGCACCCTGTTCACCTAGGAAGAAGAACAGGTAGCCACCAGGGGAGTCTAATTGATCCAAAGCCATGTAGATGTCCCAGAGCCACAAATGGGAGGAAAGAAAGCAGCGAGAGTCCCTCTGGAAGGAGCGGGCTTCCAGCCCTCTATTTTGGGTCACCATGAAGCCCATCCTATAGGGGGCACTTTGGATGTTTTACTCAAGACCCATGAAAACATCAGCTGATACAAACTGCAGATATAGTGAGTCTGTTCAGGACAAAACATCATCTCTGGCTACAACCTATCCCAAGCACACAGGGACTCTGCACAAATGTTTACAGAATAAATAAATCAACAGAGTAGGGAAAATTGGTTTGGGATTTGTCAAAAGTTCTGATTGAACTAAACTCTCTTGTCAAGACTTAAGAGATCATTAGTGAAGGTGAAAATCAATATGTTTAACTAACTGTTATGTGAAAGGCACTATGCTGGATACCTAGAAATATTCGAAAGGTGGGAAAAAAGAGACCTTACCTTCAAGATGCTCTAGGGTGGGAAATTAATAACATAATCATGGATGCAGAAATAATATGAGCTCAAGTCTCAGAAACTCAGTTCAATAGCTGAGTGCAGACAATTATCACTTTGAGTTGATAGGTCTCAGTTTTCTTGCCTGTGAAATGGCAAGAAACAACTTCACAGAACTATGCAAGAACAAATGAGACATACTTGTGGTGTGCCTAGCAGTGAATGACCAGGCAGTTGTTAACTGTTTATTTTGCTTAAAGTGACAGAGAAAAATTGCATAGATCAGTACAGCAGCCCCAAGCAATGTGCTTGTCTATTCTACAAAAAGACTAGCCCTAGGCTTCAATAGTAATTGCATTTGGATGTTCTCCATCATCTCTCTGACCCCTTAATTACATCCACAAAGATACTACTTTCCAAAAGATGACATTTGTGGGCTAGCATCAGGGCAGAATATAACTTTTGTCGAGGCAATTGCTCCACATGGTTGAATTAACCCATACAACAGCAATACCTGCTGCCCTCAGAGTCAACATGGCTCTCTTGCCTCTTTCCTTCATTTTAGGCTCTGCCCCACAATGCTCACATTCACCCAACACTACTTACCCCTCCCAACTTGACTTTTCTCCAAGCTTTATCACATCAGCTACATTAATATATTTCCTATCCGAGTCCCTCATTGGTGCATAGGTTCTCCGGGAACAAAGACTGCTCTGGCGTACGGTCGGCTCTCACTAGGTCTGTGCAATGGCTGATTGAGAAGATGCTGTGCTAGCATGTGGCTGTCATCTATGCTCCATTTCCCTCCCCTATCAGTGGTAGTCTCTCCTCATTTGGGGGATGGTGAGGGAGTATTCCCCACAACCAGCCCTCTAAAGATAGCCAGGTCCTCATTTTTAGTGAACATGATAGCTTAAGTGATAAAGGGAACTTTGTAGATGGGATTAAGTTAGTGATCTGAAGACCAGAGAGTATCCAAGAGTGTAGGATCCTGGAGAGCCTACAGATGATCATATGAGGGATTGGAGAGATGCTGGGAGTGGTGCTCTCTGTGCACAGGGAGGGGACTAGGCATGAAAGGAAGCCAACTCTGGGGAAGCATCTTGGTACTATAGATGTGATTCTCAGCTCAAGAGGCTCCTCGGATTTCTGACCTCCAGCACTGCAAGACAGCATGTGTGGGCTACACCAGAATCAATATAGTAGCCAGACAAGCAGACACCTGGTTAAAACTCTTCAAAGCAGTGTGTGCTAAACCAGGTAGGTAAAATAGGTAGAAGGTGTTTATAGGCAATGAATCAAGACCCAGAAGGCCAAAGAACTCACCTCAAGTTATACAGGTGCAGAATGGGAGTCTGAAACCAGTCCATCTGCCTCTAGGGTCCTTGCTTTTGCCCTATCACCAGAAGCAACATTGGATTTGTGCAGCTGTCTGACTAGGGGACAGCTCCAGTCTGCCTATGCCCAACAAGCATGCTACTCCCACTTGAGGAGGGTGTGGTTTTTAAAAGGCTTGTCCTGCAAAAACAGCAGCAACAAATCCCCATTCATTTCCAATGGCATTCATGAACACATCCAGGTCCAAGTCCAGCCCACAGAATCTGTCTGATAGCTCAGGAAGCAAAGGTGAATGTGTGTGATGGCCTCACATGTCATTAGAGGTGATATTTCAGGAGACCAGATATTTAGTAGGTGGCCCCTCTGCTCAGAGCAGAGAAACACAGGAAGCCCAAGGGCATCGATTATCCTTCTGTAAGGTCTCCTCTAGCTTCCAGAATCATCCATAAGGTTGTTGGTACACTATCTTAAATGGAGAAAACAGACATTTATGAAGGTATGAATTTACACTAGACCCACAAGGGGAAAACGCCAGGATCTGCAGGTCTGGAAAAGCTCAAAGCTGTGACTTAAAACTGGCCCCAAGAGTTTCATAGGTAGAGGGCAGAGCATTGAGTGATTGTAAGCTAAGCCACATGGGTACCCACATACGACCAAGACCATAGACCTGGGAGTTAGCCTGTCACCATTCCTCTGGCCTGTCTCTAAAGGGTCCTGGATAGCTTCTAAAAGTCTTGACAAACAATTGAATCCAGACTCCCCATTTTTTACATAATATCCATTACATAATCCATCTATTTATCTATCTATCCATCCCTCCTTTCCTTCTTCCCTCCCTCCTCCATCTCTGTCTGTACACACACACACACACACACACACACACACACACACACACATATATATATATATATATATATATATATATATATATATATATATTAGTAACATGGGCTAAGTGTTTCCAAGTTCTTGGTCTCTTGTTCATGAAATTAAAATAAGTGCCTTTATAGATTTGTAAAAGTATCAAGTAAGCTTTACTTAAACAAAACGATAGAACAAGTCAGAAAACACAAGAGAGCCTGGCCCCAGTATGACGATACTGAAGAACTTGTATTGTCTTTGGGGGGCTCAAGAGAAGGACAGGTTTGGTGCCCAAGAGATGCACTGAGGGAAGTTCTGTTCTGATTTGACAGCTTAGGTCAACTAGTCAGTGACGCTCTTGTCTCTTCCTGTGATCCATCTGATTTTAATCACATATATGTCCAATTATGCATAGGCATAAGGTGGCAAATAGGAGATTCTCCCTAAATGTTCACTTAACTAAGCAGTTTTGCCTTCTTACAAATGCACCCAAAACCAGTCTAAACCAACCAGACCAGCCTTCCGACCAATCAATATGATGGGAACATATTCAAATAGAAGTTTAATGGTCCTTAAGTGGAAAAGAAGCTTGCTCCATTGTTCAGGGCAGGGTGTGCATGCACAGTACACACAGGTAAGATTTTTCAGGCTCCTAAGTATATTGTTAGAAGAGGGTTGTGCACAGCCCAAGCCAAATAAATAGACACTTGGGCATCTCTGCCTACTTGTCTATACACACATTGTCCTGCAGACACATGCATGTACATTCATGATGGGCCCTGAGCTGCCGTTCCTAGGGTTTGCCTGCCTGCTTATTCAGGAAGAAGAAAGGAGGCAAGCCCATTGCTGACTCTTCTGGAAGAGAGACACTGTAAAACCCAAAGCTTAACACCAGCTAGTCACACTCTCTACCCATGAATTCCCATTTTTAGAGACTTTGGGCTTGGCTATTTTTACAAGACAGGCATGCATCTGATCTTAGGAAAGTGGCAGGATTAGTCAACTGGCCTTACATGTGTCCTTCCCCTGAGAATGAGCCCCAGACTCTCCCATTCCTCCTGATAGCATCTCTCTGACCATGACACATTTCTACCTCCTGCAGCAGGAGGAAGTCCAGGAGTCCTGAGCAATAGAGGCTAGAAGAAACCCACACACACACCTCATGTCTGTCCTCAAAGGAAGAAGGCTGGTCTAGACAGCTGATGGGATTCAAAGAACAGGAGAGAAAAATGTCAAAAAAGCAACATAAAAAAAGTGTAGGTGCAGGAAGTGATATAAAAGGGAAATACATAGAAATTTGATTTAGCTCAGCATCTGATCAGCTTTGAAAAGGCAGAGTGTGTGTCCCCTCGGCTCTGTAGAACTGTTACTGGAAAAGTATCTCTGGCCTCTGGTGATAGTCAGTCACCAAAACACTTCATTTCTGAGGTTCATGAATGTGAACTCTGCTAGACACAAAGGCTGGTATTATGGGGTATCACCCACACCCATGCTCATGACATGATGCAGCGGTAAGTTTTCTTAGCTTCCTGAGTTTTAAGAGTACCCTTCTTCCCTTGCTGCTTCATTAGAAGGGCATCACAGAGACATCTTTGCAGAGCTAAGCAGATCTCTTCCTTGAAGCTGCTGCTAAAGACAAGCCAGAGCCTGGAGTCAGCTGGAGAAAGACTCCCTTTCCTTTGCCAGCCACATAGACTCCAGAATGTCATCCATCCAGAGAACTTCATAAAGAAAGCTCAAAAGCCAAGGTCCACCTGCAAGGAGGGTGGCACACACAAAAGCTCCCACAACCAAGGATGATCCCTGGGCCTCTGGGCTAGGGGCAAAGAGAGAAATGGAGCCTTGGAGTAGTAGAGACTGAGAACGCTCGGCCTGCTGCCCAGAAAGGTAACCTGCAATTTTCTTCCAATATTGTTTCATCCGGTGCCTCAGAACACAACATACTGCAGAATTCACACAGCTGCTCCAAGCAGGGGCTGAGCTGCCCTCCAATTACCAGCTTCAACCCTCCTGCAACCCCGTCTTCCTTATCTCATCTGCGACAGATAAATGCCCAGTGCCGAGGAAGGAGAATTTTTTTTTAAGCCTGGTAAAGTAATGTGTGTAGGCAACAGCAGGCAGCAGTGTGTTTAAGCCAGCCTCATAGATTCTACCTGGTCCCCAGGCTAGGGAAGGTTGTGTGGGAAGTCCCTAGCTCATTCACTTGCTCAGTATCACCTAGGAAGAGCCCACCCAAGCCAGCTGGCAATCAGGAACTCTGCCCTCTGCAACCCTAGTAAGGGCATCCCAGAGTGATGTCATTGCTGCCCACAACGTCATGGGCACTGACCCCAGGCTGTCTTCCCCGACCTCTTGTCGGCCCCTTGGAAGGACCTAGGCAGGTCAGCCACAAGGAAGCTGGTGATGCTTGGTCAAGTGCCCTCTCTCTGCAGGAGATGCACAAGCTGATTTTGCATTGGCAGAAACATTAGCAGACAGCAAGCTAAGTCATCCCTGGAGTGAAGTACAGAGCCAGCAGTCAAAGGCAGATTTCAGAGTGGGGCTGCCTATGAACCTCACTGGTTTATTGGGCACTATGGTGCACACTCCACAGGTTCATCCTCGCAGTTATTCCTGACTACTCTGGAGTCAGGAGACCCAGGAGGGGCTAGGACTCAGCTGCAGAGGCCATGGGGCCCCAGGAAGAAAACGGAAACCAGCAGGAAGGGGCCAGCAAGGGAGGACTTCTGCCTGGATCCTCTATCTCCATTTCTTTCAAGGCTCTGAAGCTATAATGGTGAACACAGCCTTTCTCCCTTGCCTTACCCAAGATCTCTGTGAAGCTTTATCCCAAACCTATGGAGCAAAGGGAGTGGCAACCAGCGAGGTTAGAGGCACTCGGGCTGGAGTTTGAGCCTGACCCTGCATCCTAGATAAGTCAACTTACCTGCCTGAGCCTCAGGTTCCATATCTTCAGTCTAGAATTGCCAGTCCCTGTCTGAAATTGGAAGATCAGACAGGATAAGCCATGAAAGTGCACACACAAGTGTTAGCATCAATTTCTGTTACATGACTATTTCCAAATGGGGACATGAGGGTCTATTACAACCAAGCGTACAAGGTAGGAGACTGAGTCCAGGCAACCAGACCAGACTTCCTTTCCTGGTGTTGCCCACCATAAAGCCTCTGTGCTCTGCCTTCTTCTGGCTCCATCACATATGAGAAACTATCCCAGTTATCCCAACAAGATTGAAAGCACTTCATGGGGCTATCATCCAGCTCTAAGCCTCCTACAATAAATATATTGTTTCAAGGTGAATCAGACTGTGTGACCTGAGACAAGTCACTCCTCCCCTCTGGGCTGGGTTTTCTCTAGTGTTAACACCCTCTGTACCAAAGAACAATCCATTTCCCCCAGCTTCGCTCTGCCCCGTCCCCCTGAGCCTCAGTAAATTTGTTATAGACTTTTGAATGAGGTCCTGCTGTCACTCGAGGCCAGAGAAAGACAGCAAATTGCTGATAATGTTGAAGGCATGATGGAGAAAAAGAAACCAGAGGGAGAGTGGAACATGCACTGTTCTTGTGTATTTTTAGGACTCCGTACAGGCCTGAGTTCCTTTGCTGACCTTAAAAGTGAAACCATGTGTGTGATGGGTCTGCTTGACTTAGACATGGTGTGGCCAGGGTACCAACAATTTCTTCCTTGGGATTTTCTGATGTGCTGGGGAGAGCCAGAAAGTCAGAAGAAAAGAGACATGCCTGGCACATCCCACATCCTCCCTCCCACCCACAGGCCTTTCTTTCCTTTTCCTCTGCCTTCCTGACCCATGCTGAGTATCAGAGAAAGCAAGGACCCTGTGTGGTCTGCACAGCACAAGTCTCCAACCACAGCCTGCGCCCCACCCCAGCAGCTCCGGACAATTGCATCCAGATGTGTGTGCACTGGGCTGGCCAGGAAGGATGCCAGCAGCCAGGAATAGAAAACCTAGCAACTGATGTCAGGCCACACCCACCTACCTCTGCAGACATTCCTTTACAACCTCACCAGCTAAGACCCCAGACTGATTGCAACGTTGGGCTCAGACCTTGTTGCATAGGCTGTGTGTGTTCGCCCACCTCACTGCTGCTATGGTCTCATGGGCTAAGTTTGGCTATTGCAGGAAACTTCATCCAGCTTAGGATCCCAGTTTTCCTGCACTTTAGGGGAGTTTAAATACCCATGCCCATAACCTTTTCAACAGTGGACTGTGGGTTTGAACAGTCAGATGTGCTGGGTCATGTTGTGGCAACCTGTTCCTTGCAAATTGTTTTCTAAACATGGTCAGACTTGAGCCTCATATATACCTATGTTTCTTCTCAATTGAACTCTTCTATTTTCTGTTGCTAGAAGAAAATTACTGAGGCTAGCTAGCTTTTAAAAAGAAAAGAAGTCCATTCAGTTCAGGGTTCTGGATGTTCAAGGGCACCACTCAGCTCAGATGAGAGTCTCATAGCAGATGTCGTCACAATGAGGATCGAATAGCATGGGGCAACAGCTAAGGGTTCCACTTACATCACTATTCCTGGGGCCAAGCTACCAGGACATGAGCCTTTGGGGTACTATCCAAGCAACCAGATTCATTCCACAGATGTTACCAGCCCATTTCCACCCAGGCTGCACAATGACTGCAAACCACTAAATACAGCCAGTGGCTTGGGTTGAGGTCAAGTTGTTTCCCAGGTTATTATCCAAATTAATATTATCCAGAGATTCAAAATAAAAGCCCTCACAGATTTACAAAAGGATCAAGGAAAATTCACTTCAAGCAAACCAATGGAAAAGATAAGAAAACACTACAAGGGGTCCTTATCACAAAAGTGTGGACATTCAAGGGCCCCAGGTTTCAGCCTGGAGTCTCTTTTTATGGGGTCTAAAGGAAGGAGAGGCTGGCTACAAAGGGGTATAGTTTATCTGGTTCTCTTCTTTGAATGAAAGGTTAAATCATAAAGTCATTTCCCATTGCTCATGTCTATTCCCATAATGCACCTAATTTTAATAACACACATGCCCAGTCCTACATAAGCATGAGGTGGTAAACTGAGGTAGGGGAGGATTCTTCTTAGAAGTTAACTTTAAGAACATGCACCAAAAACCAGTTCAAGTCTGATCCAGGGCTTCTTACCCAGATTCATTGGGAATATGTGTGAATGAAAACTGTTTAGATTTGGTTGTTTGGAGGCCCAGAAACTTAGACTGTTGTTCAGAGAGGAGTGTATGTGTAGTCCAATGTAGGGGGGAAATGTCTCAGGTTGCTGGATGCTTTGCTCACGGAGGGATGTGTGTGCAAAGTGTGTGCAGGTAAAGGAGGAGGTCACCGAATAACTCAAACCAGATCCCGCTCCTGGCTGCTAGGCTAGCCTCTGTGCTTGGCTGTCTCACATGGAGACAGCATTAGAGAAAGGTACAGCAGGCCAAATGGAGCCAAAGACCGGTCTCCCTTCCTCTGTCCCTAATGACAGATGGTTGGGTGGCTCAGGCCTACTGGTCAACCACATCTGAACTAACAGAGAGAAGCTTTGGGCACACTAGGCTGTTAGTAACCCACAGAGATGAGGTACGTTAAGAGGGCTTTGTGGTTTCAGAAGTTACTACCCAAGGCAGCCACAGCCACACTCAGCCTGTACAGGAACTGTGAGGAGGCACAGACTGACTGTCTCTATAGGATCTGCTCATGAAGTTCTGCTCCTAGACCTAGGGGCCATGCACACAGAAGCCGGATATGTCTGAGAAGTCAGGGAGGCCACAACATAAGGAACAAGAATTAGGAGGCAGAGAGAAGAAAAAAGAGAAGACAGGAGGGGAAGGGAGGGGAGGAGAGGAGAGAGGTAGATGGGAAGAAAGAGGAAAGACAGAGACGGGAAGGCCCAGAAATAGGTCTCTATGAACCACAGGGAATAACCAGCTACCACACCCTCAGTTCTAGATAATTCATATCCTAATATTCCTAATGTGTGTGTGTGTGTGTGTGTGTGTATGTGTGTGTGTTACAAGAATGCAACTGTGCAGTTATGTGAGGTGGAGGCCAAAGGAGGCTGTACCATGTCTTCCTCTATCTCTCTTCATTGCCTTGAGAAAGGGTCTCTCCCCAATCAGCCTATCTCTACCTCCCAATGCTGAAGCTACAGGCATGCACAGCTGTAGCTGGCTTTTTGATTACATGTGGGTACTAGGGATTCAAACTCGGGTCCTTGTATATCTACAGCACACACTCTTTCTGAGCCACCCTCCCAGCTCCTGACCTGAGCTCTTCTTGGCTACTGGACACTTTTGCTGTAACATAGACAATATAGTAGCTACTATAGAGAAACACAAACGTGTCAGAGACACAGGAAGGCCTGAGAAAGCTGGGGGCAAATGGCACAGGGTTTCCAGGGACTCACAGAGGCCGCTTATGTTCCACACTGGGCTCACAGTACGGGCTGAAAATACAGCTCCTGCTGCTGTTTCTTACAATATTGTCAGCACCATCACAGGCTGGGCCCTGCTCCAGGGGCCTTTTTTGCCATTATCTCATCTGTCCCTCCAACCACCTTGCAAGTAGCTAAAAGCAAATTTTATAGATGGGTTGGGAAGGACCAGAAAAGCTGGAAAATTATTTTTTCAAAGGCACACAGCTGATGAGAGGCAAGACCAGTGTATAAAGAAGGCCTGCAAAGTCCATGATCCACTATAGGGCAGACATCCAAATTCAAAGTGTGACAGCCTTACTAACCAACATCCATTGAGCACTTACTGCATACCAAGCTCTACACCAACTGTTTACTGTTTATGACCTTGACTTCTCACGAACTCACAAAACAAGTGTTGTTGTTGTTGTTATTGCTGTCTTCTGGTGCACAGCATGATCAAGCAAGGTGCCTGTGGTTGTTCAGTTAGCAAAGGATTGGTTGTTCCCAGGGACACAGCTTCAACCTCTCAGGGGGACACGGAGCAGCCTCAGATGGCGATACTAAGCTGTCTGGAAGATATATTTTTGAAATGTATTTTTAGGTGGAAGCAAGGTGTAGAAGAGCCTGTATAATGCGCTATATTTTTAAAAAGGAGACATATGGCCGTACGTGTTTGTAGCTGCACAGTATGTGGAAAGCTGTGCAGGAAGCTCCCACTGATTGTTGCTTAGGGGAAGACACAGGGAGACTAGGGTCGGGTGGGGGAAGAGTCACGCTTTTACACCCTTTACATTTTTTTATATCTGCCTTTAAAAATATGAATGTGTGGGTCCCCCGTTCAACATTTCTAAATTATTCTTATTATTTGTCAGCTTCCTGGAAGCATTGTCATTTCAGGTTCCTCAGGAGGACTCCGGGAGGGGGTAGATGACAAAGGCCTGCATCCCAAGACAGGTAGCAGAGGGCATAGTCTGTGCTCTGGGGTCTAGTCCCCTTCCAATCAGTCATGGCTTCCGTCTCTTCTGTTCCACTGCCCTCAGGTCAGAGACTCCTCTGGAGGCACTAACTTTCTGAAGCTCACTACCACCTCTCCTGGGCAGAGATGGAAGAAGGCCCTTATCCTTTTCTCTGGGCCTTTCTCTATTCTCTTTAAAAAATGTGAAGAAGGGCTTCAGTCCCCTGCCTGGCCCAGGTCTCCAAAAACTACCTCTAGGACTTGGAGCCCTGTCTTCCTTCTTCCCTGAGATCTCGGGACTCAAGCCCTCTCTGGCATTGCCAGAGTGATACCTCATCATCAGGATCAGAGGCTCCCCTTGGAGCAGTAGATCTCTAAAGTCAACATCTCGGGTGAAATGTTAAAAGGCAAGCTCAGGACCCACCTCTCAGCTTGCCTCAGTGGTCCACATCACCACCTCCTCTATCTCCCATTGCAATGCTGGAGTCGGGTGGTTCTCAGAACAATGCAGTCTGGGTGAAAGTTGGTAGTTCCAAGATCCTGTTCCTTCCTGGGATAGGCTGAGGGGAAGTGGAAGCTGTTAGAAGGGGTTCCCAAGTTTTTCCATTCTTGCAGAAAGTAGCAACTATAGAATGGGTCTGGGGATGAGAATTCACCCTCTACAACACAGATATCCTGTGGAGAGGCGACACCAGACTCGAACTCCGTCCTCAGTTTACCACAAGTTTAGAGGTGGGGGGGCGTGATGACAGGAGAGAGGGAAGGGTAGGAGGAGGGAGGAGAGAAGTAGCCGTCTCTGGCAGAACAACTGAAGGGAGCGTAGGAGTGGCCACGGGGCAGTGGGCAGCGCCCCAGAGTCACTTTCCAGACACACAGAGACCAGAAGGGTAATGAATCTCACCAGATTCCCACCTGCGTTGGCACGCATTGGCAGACAGGGATGTAATGTGTGCATGCCGCACAGAGCCCAATCTGCATAGTCAGAGCTCCAAGGGGTGCAGCAGGCAGGCTAGGTTCAGCAGGCTGGGAGGCTAGCAGACGGCCATGTAGCCACAGCGCCCCCTGGCGACGGCTGGAATCTTCGCGCAGAGGACACCTGTACGGGCAACACAGTGACAAGAGACAGCTGCAGCCTAGGAAACTTCACCCCACCCCTAGCGTGAGTCGGAAAAGGGCCAGACAGATGGCATCAGGACTCTTACTGTCGTTAGGATCAGGCTCAGTACCATTCCGACGTGGTACTTAAGGAATTACCCAGTCCTACCAAGGCAGAATTTAAACACCACAGTCCTGATCCAAAAGAGAATTCAAGGGATAGAAACAAAACCCACCTCTAAGACAAGGCAGCACCTGTGCCAGAAGACCTCAGACGTCAGCCCGCAGGTGAGGTCAGAAGACTGTTGAGTCCCCAGGTCTTGAGAGCCTGGCATCGGGAACTGGACACGAAGCCAGAGCTCCAGTGGTGCTTACCACAGGATCCAGGATGCCCTTCTCCAGCCAGTGGTCTGGGAAGCTAGGCAAAGCCCTCTCTGTGACAGCCCCAGGTCAGGGATGAATTTCTGGGGATTTTTGAAGGGAAGGAGGGCAAAAGGAATTGTTTCCAATACCCTGTGAACAAGGCCAGACGTTTGCTTCGTAAATCAGATCGCTTGTGCTTTTCTGTCCTTGGCTACATAGGAGCTCACTAACTTCACATACCTTAGAAGTGAATGGGCATGTGTGTGCACTCAGAAACGCTCTCTCCTTTGTCATAAGCGTCTAGACCTTGGTGCAGGAAGGGGGCCATATCCTCTGAAAGTCTTCCTGGAATAGGTTGTGTATTCTTCTAGCGCGGGGGTCTCCACACTGTAGCTCTCCCTGTTTGAGCGGCTCGATGCCCGGCCCTTTCACCCAACAATCAACATTCCTCAGCTTTCTCGAGGGAGCTTTTCTGAGTCCTGTACAAAGCACTAAGGCTGGGGCTGGAGAGATGGTTCAGGAAAGAGAACGTGCCCCTGCAGCGGACCCACGTTCCGTTCATCACACCCACATGGTGGTTCACAACCCTCTGTAACTCCAGAACCAGGGGATCTAATGAGGACACCAGGCACAAATGTGGCACACACACGTGTATAAAACCAAAAAACACACATTTTAAAAAGAGAGGAGAGATAGAGAGGAGGAGAAGGAAGAGGAAAGAAGGAGGGGGAGACAAGGACTGGTGCCTTATGTGGAGTCCCCAGCAGTTATAGAAAGACAGGAAGCTGGGGTGTAGGTTGAATCTCGGGAAACAAGAGTGAAGGCCTATGGGAAAGTTACAAAAGGAAGAAATAATTTTTCCAAGTGTGTGTGGTAGCCACTGTAGGCAATAGGGAGGAAGGCCCAGGAATGAGTCCCCTGAAAGACAGGAGAATGGAGCACTTCCCCACTAGCTCCCAGCCCCCACCACCCCAGGCCAGTGGCTCTGGGAATAGGAGTGACGCCTTATGTGGACACTTTTTTGACTTTCTGTGTTCTGAGAGCCAGCTGGTCCTGGGGAGAGTGAACCCACTGCACCTTTGATACACAAACCAAGCAATGCACAGCACAGCCCATCCCCCTTACTCGAACCAAGCAACACCCTCATCACCCAGAGTCAGATACTCCAATTTTTTTAAACTATTCTATCTTCAGCTAACAGTGCATCTGCCTGCCCTTCCCATCCTTTCCATGTGGTCCCCAGGCTCTGCCCTCTGCTCCCTTCCCTTTTTGGCCCCCTTGTCAATCCTGACATCCCCAGAATCCCATTCATTTTGTTCCTGGGGATCTGGGAATACGAATGCCTTCTTTTGTGACAGCCAGCTCCATTTTTTTAGATGTCTCAACCGTATCTTGTTAAAAACAAATGTTGGATGCATTTTAACAGTTGACCTGTGTGGGACCAGCCATGGACATATCCAGAACAGAAAAACAGCAAGTTCCTGGCAGAGATGCTGTGAGGGCAAGGTGAGCTGACAGGAACTTGTCACCAGGGTGCAGTGGGCTGACTTCAGAGCTGGTGAAGGCTTGTTATGAGGAGGGCAGAACCACACAGCCTAAATCCAAAGAGCAAAAAAGATCCATAAGGCTCTCCAATGCTTTCGATTGTTCCAGATTTGTCTTCTAGAATGGCCACCTAGCCAGGAGGCATGAGTCAGCCCTGCCTACGGGGGTATCTTTGTAAGCCATGATGAGAAACGCATATGTTGCCACTAACTCCCAGCAGGTGGCAGTAAAGAGACTTGGTGTAACAAGTGATAAACTGAGTTTTCCCAAAGGTAGAAGCAACTGTCAGGAGAAAAGAAGGATTCCTGCCTGCTGTTTAAATTGATGTCTAGCTTGGTGTCCAATTTTATTCTTCTTCTATTCATCTGTCCCAGGTTCAAAATCATACCCTACCCCAGACTTCCAGAACATAAGCCAAAGAAAAAGAGAAGTTAGACACACAAGCAGGCCAGAGGGCAGCAAACAGCAAGGCCCTACAACTCCCAAGTTACACCAGAACCTGCTTATGTGATAAACACTTCCTGGACTCTGTCAGGTTGGGGGAGGAGCTAGAGGGCACCTATGATTAACACTGGGCCTCTGTTTCAGAGAACCAACTCTACTGTAAGGTAGACCAAGTTCATATACATCTCCAATGACTTATAACATAGGAGGTGATATAACCTCCTGAGGCCTCAGTTTTCTCATCTGCATAATGGGAATAACAATGCCCATTTAAAAGGTTTAGAAAGACGAGAAGGTTAGTGTAAGAACACACTGAGAGCTGAACTGCCATAGAGCTGAAGCTGGAAGAAGGAGCCTGGGAAGCTCAGGGTCTAGTCGCCTACAGCTGCATGTATATTCCACACGCTTAGTCACTCCTGACTACATAAAGAAACATATTACAATTGTTTCACAGTATCATCAACTGGCACACTATTTATTTATTAAGAAATTCCTGGGCCCAGTGCAGCATGGCACAACAAAAGAAAGAGCCCCCACAGCAGGACTTCCGCCTTAGCTAAACCTAGCCAGGCACTCAATATTTTGGCCTCTTTGGAAACTGCCTAAGGTTTCTCTCCAGATCTAAGCACTGCTGTGAATAACAGCATAGGAAGCCACCGCCTCTGTGGACCCCAAGGCAAAGACTCTGCAATTCCACACGGAGACACGGGTGGGCAGTAGAGAGTCATCTTCTGGAAAGAAAGGGTGCAGCCAGTTAGTAAAAATCCCTCCGCACCCCAGAGCAGACATGTACCCAGGACAGGTTTGAGAGGTTTTGGAGCTCTGTCTGGGCTTACTGGCAGATGCCTTCATGTGCATAGGAACAAATCCCTAGGCATTAGGACAGGAGGTTGTTTTTTCAGATGCTCAAATCGCAGCAAATGCTCCCAAGACACGTAAATAAAGACATAAGCATGGCAAAGAGTGAGTAAATAAAACTCCAGAAACCAGCCCTAAAGCAGTACAGATTGCTGAACTTATGACAGAGATGTCAAAATAACCGTGCTAAATTCTCAAAACGCTGGAAAAGAACATAAATAAGACAGCTGAAGAAAATCAGGATGATATGCGAACAAAATTAGAATATCCACTAAAATGATCTCAAAGACATTCTTGAGCTAAAAAAATGTCACAACCAAAATGAAAAAAGGGCAATAAATATGATTTATAATTAAATAGTTCGACAGTGGGTTAGAAAGAAGGAGAATCAGCCCTCTTGAAGATAGTGCATTTGGAATTATAGGAGGGGGTAAGAAGAAAAGAGAACGAAGGAAACTGGAAAAAAAAAAGGAAATGGGACTTGGGAGACTACCCCACGCTCCACAATACCAATACATATAGTATAGAAATCTACTTACAGTTAAAAAGAGAGGAGAGGGCCAATACACGAGGAACTAATGACCCAAACTCCCCAATCTGATGGCAGTGCTAAACATAATAATTCAAGCTCAATGAACTCAGAGAGACCCACATTCAAACTATAATCGAACTCACAGAGAAAGAGAAAGACAAAAATAAAGAAAAATTCTTCAAAACATCAACCGGGAAAAAAAAAAAAAAAAACAACTTATCACATACAAGGAAGCTTCTATATAGCTATCAGAAGATAGAATGTAAGACAATGGGGAGACATATCCAAACCACCTGGTCTGGCAAAACTACCCTTCAAAACTAAAAAGAAAATTGAAACGTTCTTATATAAATAAAAACTGAGAGCATTAGTTTCACTGGGGCTGGCCTGGGGATTCAGGGAAAACACCACATGAAAGCATTCAAGTTGAAGCAAAGACCACAACATGAAACCATTTGAAAATACAAGTATCTCAATTCATGGATTTGAAAGATGTATATTGTTGAGTTGGTAATTTAACAGATAAATTGTTAAAGAAAATATAGTGTGCATACACAATGAAGTTTTATTCAGTTATAAGGAAAAGTAGAATTATACAATGACAGGATAAAAAATGGTGGAACTGGGGATCAGAGGCTGAGAAAGAAATCAGAAAGAGAAAGAGTAAAAAGAGAACAATGGGATGTAAAGAGGAGCAGAGGACAATGATTTATACATGTAGAAAATATAATTAGAGCCATCGCTTTGTACACTAACAAACTTTAACAAAGGACAAGTAAAAAATAACAATACAAATCAATGTAATCCCCATCCAGCTCCCAGAAAACTCCATCTTAAAATGTGTATGAAATCCAGAACTCTCCAATAGCCAAAATTTGAAAACCATATCAGCAAATTCAGACTCCCTAGTGTGAAAGCATATTACAAAGCCCCAGTTGGTTGAAGATCATATATCATAGTATAATAAAATAGAGAGCCCAGAACTGTCTCCCAAAACTCATCTGTTGAAAACTAAGTCTGAATATTGAAGCCCTAAGTTCCTATCTCCCTGTCTCCCAATTGGAGATGGGTCTTGAAAAGTGTAAAGCAGGGGCTGGAGAGATGGCTCAGTGGATAAGAGCACTGGCTGCTCTTCCAGAGGACCAGGGTTCGATTCCCAGTATCCACATGGTGGCTCACAACTGTCTGTAGTTCCAGTTCCAGGCAAAACACCAAGGCAAATAAATAAATAAATATTTTTTTAAAAAAATGAGATTTATTTCTATAAAAAGAAAGAAAGAAAGAAAAGGGTAAAGCAAATAAAATGGGTCATATGTATAAGACAAGACCATAAAGCATCAGGGCTAGTGTCCATATATGAACAGAAAGAAATATCAGAATACATTCTCTTTCCTCTCTAGCGCGCTCTCTCTCAGTCTGTCTCTGTCTCTTTGTCTCTGTCTCTCTCTCTGTCTGTCTCTCTCTCTCTCCACATACACAAAGAAAAGGTACATGAGGGTACAATAAGAATAGAGTCAGTCTACAAGCCAGGAAGAGAGTCCTAACTGGAAACAAGCCTTGGCTGCGATCTTGAACTCTAAATCTCCCAGTCCATGGCACTCTGCTATAAACTAAACAATCAATATGCTTATCATACTTTGCCCACAACAGCTAACAGGCCAGGGGAAATTGTTCAGTGGGTAGAGTATACAAGGACCTGCACTTGAATCCCTAGCACACCTATAAAAGCCTGGTGTGGTGGTGCATGTTTGTAACTCCAACACTGGTTGGGCGGAGTGATGGACACACAACTGTTTCAGAGCCAAGCAGACCCTGTGGTTTCCTGGCTGAACTGGCCAGTTCCAGGTTCATTGAGAGACCTTGTCTCAAAAAAAATCAGGTAGAAAGTGGTCAAGAAAAATACCTAATGATGAACACATACAAGTGTGCATATACCACACACACACCTACACACACACACACACACACACACACACACACAAGACTAACTTCACTAGATTAGGTTAAAGACTTAAACCCAAGAACCTCCTAGGAGACACATTTCTGGGTAAATCTATAAGACATATCCAGAGAGGTTTAACCAAGGGTGAAGGTCCACTCTGGATGTGAGTGGCACCGTTCCACAGGCTTGGGTCCTGGGCTAAATAAAAAGGAAAAAATGATAAGGCTAGATAAGCACCAGCACTCATTTCTCTGGATCCTGACTGTGGTCATAGCCTGGCCAACATCGCATCCTCTTGATGTCAAGCCTTGCCTGCTTTGATGGGCCATATCCCCTTAAACATGGAGGCGGAATAAGGCCTTTCTTACTTACACTGTTCATTTTGGGGTATTTGCCCCCAGCAGCAAGAAGAGTAGGCGAAACACTTGCAAGTAGCAACACAGTGGGGCAGCGATAACCAGAAAAGATTTAAGGAATAGACCCTAGCGGACAGGAAGTGGGGGTCACCAGCATGGACAGAACTCTGAGCAAAGCCACTGCATTTCTCCATGAACCCCCAAGGCCATACAATCTGAGGACACCAGCAGGCAGACCAAGAGCAGGGAGAAGATGCAGGAGAGAACGAAGTGAAAAAGTCCCCGTGAATTTATTCCCAGCTTTCAGGGTCCTATCAAAGCAGGAGAGACCAGAAAACCAAAGAAACATCCCCATGCCCACAGATGAACCTGGGAGACTATGTGGAAGAACAAAGCCTGCAATCTTATTTTTAAAAGGGGTGTGTATGCATTTTAATACTCACCAGAAAGGGCTAATAGGAGATTAGATGAGATCCTCCATTCGTGAGGTCAGAATAGCCACTGAGCATGCGCAAATCGATAGCTACTTGGTGGGCGTGTCAGGAGCCAAGGTGGTGTTGAAAGAGTCTGTACTTGAACCTGCCCCCGACCCCTTTCACCTAGAAGATGCCTCGGTGTCCTGGGACTCCGCCAATCTTCAGAGCATCTGCTCCGGCAGCCAGGCAACAAGGGAAAATCTTGTTTCCTTTAATAAAGAAGATCCTATCTCCTCGCCTCACCTTGGCCTCAGGCTGATTCTGGCAACGGGAACTCCTCCGTGGTTTTGTTGTGTGGGTGTGTTTTGATAAACAAGAACCTTTCCCCAGACTCCTATTAAACAGGCAGCTCTTCTTCAGCAAGGCTGGGAGCATGTTTGAAAAACAAAGCTGCCAATTAAAATTACCTCTGACATCATGGGAGGTAGGGGGAGACAGTTTCACTCAAAGGGGCCTTGCAGAACCCATGGGGAGGGAGTATTGTTCTACCCCTCCACTACTGAAATTATTAAGCTAGTTGGATGAAACCAGACTCACAATGGATCATGAGCCATCATGAGAAGTAACTTTCAGAGCCACAGCAGTGTCCCAATCAAGACTGACCACCCAGGGTCATGCTCACCAGTATCCAGGGTGTTCCAGGGCCTCTGAGATGTTCCTTCTAAGATATATAACTAATATATAGAGCCGTAGTTGGAGCCAGTATGTGCTGTGAGTGTTTGTTAACTAGGTAAATGATATCGCAGAAGCAGACATCTATAAAATAAACTACTCTACCTCAGCGATGCTGGGGGGCGGGGGTAGGGGCGTGAGGGGGTGGGCCGGAGCTTCTACTTCTCAAACATGTTCTTTCTAAGGCCCTGAACCCAGCTTCATGCCTCTGAAAAAAAGTTCACACACAAACTCCCACCCACCCAAGATCCAGGAAAGCCACTTCAGGAGGATGCTTTCAGATGAGATGGTGCCCATGACCTTACACAGCAAGTTGGTTGCAGACAGAGGACTGGGTGGTTTTATTTCTCAGGACAGCGTGAAACTCTTTTACATTGGCTGGCCAGCACACACATTAGGCAGGATTAGGGACATGACCTTTGTTAGAAAAAGGATCTTCCCTAGTGGGAATGAGCAACAAGAAGGCCTATACCAAGAGAATGTAGCCATGGTGGATGGAGCTCAACATGACATCAGTACAAAAGCCAAGAAGAATCCACAAGGCAGATTGTCAATCCCACCCCAGAGTAAAACCTAGCCTGGCTCATTGTATGTTGGCTACGATCCCTGAAAAAAAAAAACCTATCCCTTTACCCTTCTCTATGGAATGGAAACAATAATAAGCCCCTTTGTGTGTAGTGAACACTGGTCTCAATTGGAAATAAACATTTCCCATAATTTCTGTGACTTTTTTTTTTGCCAAAGGGGACATTAGTGGACTTGGTCATAAATATAAGAGACTTGAAGTATGTCTATGAGGCTGTTCTTGCTTTCCAAGGCTGTTGTGATCACCCCAAGAAATTTATCTGTGAGAAAACACTATGCCTCCAATAGGGACTCATATTAAGACAAGTAGAAGAGGCCTCGGTTGGTCTATACCAAGAAGGAAGATGCCCAGGGTGGACTGCAGATATGTGAATTAGATGGCCATAGTTTCCTGATATACCTTTCTCTTAGGGAAGATTGTAAAATCACAACAGTAGATGTGAATCATTTGCGTAAAACCAAGCACCAAGTTACCATCATCCGGATCCAATTGTGTCTGTCTCCTGTCTCCAGGATAAGGTACCGAGACTGATAATTTAACACCGCACACCCTACTTGATGACTTAGGTTTTTCTATTACTTTTAAAATCAAGACTAAATTCAGTTTGGCATATAAACCATGCTTCAGTTTCCCTTTCATGGTGGTCACTTCTCCCAGTGCCCACCTCTCTGCCACAAAGCACATTTCTAGTCAGAATGAAAGCTCCGTCAGCTCCCTTGCACCGCCATGCTGTAACATGTGCCCTCTGGCCACGATTCCTTCCCCCTCCGGCCAGCCCCCTAGACTCACACCCCTGCTGTAAGTGCTCACCCCAGCTCTTGAGTGAGGGTAACATCCACCCTCATGCACACAGGCAGCCTCTTCTCCACACTCTCACCAACCCAGGGTTAAACATAGGGCAGTCCAGAGCAAATAGAAGAGGAAGTGGGTGGAGATGGAGGTATCACTTTGCAAATCACACAGGCTTCTCCTGCCCAGTGCTTCCCCTGGTTCACTGCAAAGGAGACAGGCCAACAGAAAAGACCCCAGGACTTGCCTCCATCAAGTAAGAAACTCTCTTACCCAAGTCTCCCGGTAAAATGGTCACCAGGGCAACCATGAGTCTTCGGGGGATAGTCTAGAATTCTGAATGGTGCAACACCCCTTGTGACTCCACCTAGAAGTTGCTGATGGGGATGGAATGGGGACTGTGTCAGTCCCATAGACATAGCACTCAATGTTGATGGGCTCCACCCCTCCGTCGGCTGCTCAACACCATCTCTGTGCACATCATCCTATTGCTTCTGTTCCAGCCACAGCCAGCAGAAGATACCCAGGGTCTAGCCTTCACTTCATTCACTAGTACTCATATCTGTTCTGCTCTGGACCCCAGGACCACATCCACTCAAGTACTCTTTGAAGTCCCAGGAGGGCCAGCTCCTAACACAAGAGCACCAGTCAAAGCGCTCCTGATTGACTCCTAGCTGCCATTTCAGCCCTGGATTTCCAGCTCTGAATTCTGTGCTGTAGCCTCAAACCAAGGCCACCTCTGCCTTTCAGCCCTTTATCCTGGCCTCCCTCAACAGTATTCTCTGCCCTGACCCTACTTTGCAGTTCTGTGCCCCAACCTCCCCCACACCTTACACTGATATGCCTCCCTAGCCAACTGTCCCCTCCCAAAAGCAGTTGAGAGGGTTCCGCCTTCCAGAGACTAACCTGGTTTTAGAGAAGATATGGGATATAGTACCATCTTAGGCTGGCAAGTCAGACATTACCAAGTGCATCTAGGGACATGGGGAAAGCAGGCTATTGTAGGCCGTAGGTGGGGTAGAATTGTCACAGTCTCTCCAAACAGTCAGGCTGTGAATACTATACTGTAGCAATGCTGCACAGTTTCTCTGTCTGGGATCTCCAGAGACCCCTTGACATATGTACACAAAGAAGCATACAGAAGGATGCTCCCTGCAGCCTCGATTCACGGAGCAAAGAAAATTGGGAACTAACCCTCATGTCCACTAACAGAATAATTTTTTTAATGTAGAACATAGTATTTTTTTTAAATCAACTAGAATTTGCAATTTGGACGTAGAGCCAGAAATCACATTGTCAAATGAAATAAAGCAAGTTGCACAGTGCTGTGAATAGCATAATGCCATTTGTGAACTGAAAAACACACGCGGGATGTCATTGTTGCCTATGGATATGTGAGCACCAGTGAACAGCTTTTCTTTTTTTTCAGGGCTGAATACATCAAACTCATTATAGAGGATACCGCTGGGAAGAAAGGAGGGGATTAGGATTTAGAGAGATGGAGACCTAAGATTTATCTGCCTTATTCTGAATTTTTTCATGGGCAATGGAGCCCTTTAGACATATAATACCAGTGAAATTCGGGGCAACTATGCTAAATGTTAACAGGGAAATAGAATTGTTATTTTTGACTTGAAGCTCTTTTAAGTTTTACTTTTAAATAACTAGGAGAGTTGTTTCACAAGCTACTGGGTGTCCACTGGTTGCCTGACTGTAGCAAGGAAAGGCTGTGAACATGAAATACTTCTTCAAAGAGAGAATGGGGTGATTCAAAGGTTGTAAGGGTGCGTAATGGACTCTGTATCCAATGGTGACTGAACTATGGAGGAAAATCACCAGCCAATGAAAAATGTTTTAATTTTAATAGTGATGGGGACTAATCAAAACCAACTTCAACTCTGAAGTATATTGAGGACCCAATTAATAACTCTGATTAGAGCAATTACTTTTCATTGGAATTTGCTAACTGAGGAGATTGAGGAGGCATGTATTAACACAGTCACGTGTACTACCTGGCAGGATCTAGGAGTCCTGTAGGAATGGAAAGATGTGCAGTGGAAGGTAACGATTGCCTCCTTTGGACTTCCTTCTGCTAGGTGGGGAGGCTGCTTCTTGCCCATCCAGGACCCACAGGGCTATGTCTAATTGTACACAGAGCTCTCTGATTCATCTTTGTGCCCAGGATTACTAATTTTTACAGTGTCTTTCATACATGTGTGCTGAACATGTGATTCGGATCCATGCCCCTCGTGTGTGCCCCAGAACATGACCCCAAGATGAGGGTTCAAGTACAAATTTTTACCCAAGGGATCACCAGTAGGAAACGGGGCAAAGTGACCACGGGGATACATCCAGAAAAAGTGGGCTCCTAGAGCGGCCATCACAGAGGTAATGCAGCAGGAGAGTGTCTCCACGGCCACTTCCTAATCCTCAGGACCTATATCTAGGGGATATGATATGGCAAGGGAGAATCAAAATTGTAGATGGGATCAAGATGGTGAGGTGGAGAATCATCCTGGAATACCCTAAGAAGGGAGAGAGATGAGGGCCTGAGGATGTGAGAAAGATGTAGCAAGCAGAGGAAGGTAGCCAGCCAGTGAGTAAACAAGGACCTCCTGCAGCACCCTGACATTGGCTTAGATCTGCAGGAACTGCAAGTGGTACTTTATGTTCTCAGTTACTAAGTTTCACCAGAATGCATGACAGAATCAGTACTGATGGCTACAGGAGACTTTGGGAAATGATACAGAGTACTGAATGACTGGGGCACACACTGGCTTGCTCCCCAAGGGTTGCTCAGTCTGCTGCCTTACAGAACCCAGGACCACCCACAGTGGATTGAGTCCTCCCACATCAATTATTAATGAAGAAAATATCCTAGAGGATTGCCTTTAGCCTGATCTTATGGAGGCATCTTCTTGAAAGAAACTTCCTTCTCACTAATGATTCTAGCTGTGTCAAGATGACATAAAGCCAGGACACTTGTGTAATTCCCACAGGAACAGGAAGAAGCTAGAAAGCCATCATGTTCTGTAGATATGGCGACCTTCCAAGCAATAGGAAGTTACCAATAGGGCAAAGTGACTATGGGGGAAGTATCCAAAAAAAGTGGGCTTCCTTCAGACCTGATAGCCAAGGTGTAGCCCACTGTGGCTTTTGTCAGATGCCTGTCACATGCAGGCCTCACTCCTAACAAGCCTGTGTCCCATTCTTCCTTGCCTGCTGCTCCTGCAAAATTCAGAACAGCTATAAAAGGGACTTTTCCCAAAGACACTTTAAAGAGCTCCGCCAGCACCTTAGGCTGCAGTGATGCCCCAGCTCAGGCCCTACAGGAAGTAGGTAGGGAGAAAGGAAGGGGTTGGGACCATTAGCTAAGGAGGACTTTCTGGGCTGCCAGGCCTTCTCAATGGTCCCTCTCTCAATGGACCCCAGGCTTTGGTATCTTTAGGATAAGAGTGTTTCAGTGGGTTTTCTGCAAATGGACCCTGGGCTAGAGAAGCTCATCCAGAACCCAGGAGAGATCCCTGAAAAAGTATGATGGACTGGCCAAAGCTGAACACAGTGGGTGGTGGTAACAGCCACAGCTGAGCCTGGAGGAGGCAATGCCTAAGCTGAACTACAGAGGATGGTGAAGGATGGTCTCTCTGGAGTTGGCCTAAGTTGAGTTATGAAAACAGATTCCACCTTGAGGTATCTGAGACCAAAGTTCCCATTGGTCAAGGACAATTTCTGGTGAGGAATGCGCTGAGAGGATATTCTAGCATTAGACACAGGGGACAAGGTCCGTAGATGGGCTTTGCACAGCAGCAGGGACTCAGAACCTGCTCGCTGAGAAAGTCTAGAATGGAACTTAGTAAGAGCAGAGAAGAGTTGCCTCTCATTTTTCAGTCCTAGCTGATTGGCCCTGGGCCCTCTATACCTCCCCAGGATCCCATAGGGGGCTGCCTCCCTAGCCTCAAGCCCCAGGGGACCTGAGTAAGCTGGCCTGTCCCCTGCAGTGAAGCTAACACAGACATCAAAGCCCGCACCTTCCGGGCTTTCAAGCAGCTTTGAAAGGCATTTCTAAGAAGGATGTGCCCGCAAAGATGAAAAGTCCTTCTATTGAAGAATCTGAGGGTCTCCAAGCATCAGAAACAGAGTGGGTGGGCTCAGGGATGTGGGAAAGTGGAGTGCCTTTGTGCATCGGGCAGTGAAAATGAAAAGCCAGAAATAGGGACGCACAGAATAAAACTTTTGCTGAATCTAAGCGGAAAAATCTTAGTTCTGGGATCTCTAAAGCATCAGAGTGAATGTGCAGGTTCCCAGCTGCGATCCAGGAGAAAATAGACAATCTGCACTAATTCACTCAATCAGTTATTCACACAGAAAGGCTTTGTGGGCACCTACTAAGTGCCAGGCACTGCCAGATACCAAAGTATAGTGAGAAAGGACAGGTTGCTGCCAGTTTGCTGTGGCTTGGGGAGCAGGGGAGGGGGGGAGCAAAGTGGCAAGGGAAATGTGCTAAGATGAGGAGCTATGGGAGACTTTGGGACTCAGACAGGAGTCGGGGAGGGCTTCTGGAAGAAGCGATGCCTGAGCTGAGCTACAGGAAAGGGGGAAGAGTGTGTGAGGGAAGCAGATGGAAGGGGGCTGATGGGGCAGTGTAGATTAGATCACACGGGGATTTGAAGGCCAGATAGAAATCCTGAAGCCATGCAGAGCCATTGAAAGGTCTTAAGCAGGAGCATGACAAGGATCATCACAAGGTCTCCTGTGTGAGTCAAGACAATAAGCATCCCCACAGACCACTGAAGAGTCACTTCAAATGCCTCTGGGTATCAGAGCCCAGATGGCTGGCTAGGATAATAAAGCCAAGAGAGGCTGAGAGGGCCAGGCTCATGCCCCTGGCTTTGATAATCTGCACCTGGCATAACCTCACCCTTTGGTACATATCCAGTCTCCTCTCTGAATTTCAGAATGTGTCTTGCTCACTACCTACCTGCTCACTGGCATGTCTCCCTCATGCCCAGCTGTCTCACTGGCTCTGGCCTTCTTCCATGCCATTTCAGAGGTCTAGGAGGCCCTTTGCCTGCCCATGCACTGGAACTCCCTACCTATGCTTGAACACCGTCCCTCACTACTGCCCACTGTGGTCTGGCCAAGTGTCACCTCTCAGATTCCCTGGGTCAAGGTCTCCCATGCTCCTGTTCACATGTTTGTTGAGACCCAGTAAAAGCTATGCTCTTGACAGACAGTTCCCAATCATCCCAGGGTTAGCTCTGCCTGTGCCTTGTGACCCTGAGCAGGACAACTCTCCAAAGACTGTTTGTTTCAGATCTGCTGTCATCTAAAATGTCCCCTTGGAGCAGAAACTGTCAATGTCACAAATAGTAAGAGGCTGGTCCTCAAGAATAGGATTAGTAGCCTGCTGAGGTGGCTCCCGAGAGAGCTCATTCCTGCCTCTTCCACCTTGTGATGCCACTGCACATGTCCCCTGAAGAAGATGCAGCCCAAGGCCGAGCTGGAGCCAAAATCCTCAATTGAAATCAAATCATTGGTGCCTTGATCTCTGACTGTCCAGCTTCTAGAGCTATGGAATAGCTTTTACTGTTTATAAATTACCCACCTATGGTTAAAAAAAAAAATAGAGGGAAGGCTCCTAGTGGGCTGGATCTTTTGCAAATGCCATGAGTGTCAAAGCCAAAAATCTTAATCTTTCTCCAGATGCCTGAAGGTTGAGAATTTCTAAGGCCAATGAGCAACAGAAATAAAGCTAAAGTTGAACTTGGCCATTTCCAAGGTTCCTCCCTTGGGACTTCCCAATCCACATCCCCCAAGGAATAACAGACAGAACGTTCACCAAAATGGCTTTCTCCATCTAGTGGCCAAGTCCACTGATGGGCTGTCCTCGGCATAATCACATACATGCTGGTAAACCACCTCTACACTGGAGCTGCAGGTCACTCAATAGAAGAGAGAAATGTCACCATGGCCATCACCATGATGACCTCTGAGCTCAGCCAAGCCAACTCCTCCCAGGCAATCACACTTTATGGCCATCTAGCAAGTATAACTTGACATCTGCATCCTTGTCCTTCTGCAGGATTCCAGGAGGAAAGTGACTTCCAGATAATGCTCATCTGTGAGAATGAGGTGGGCCAGTACCCCCGTGGCTCTGCAACCCAGACTCTGGGCCCAAAGAAGAATACTTTCCAGTGCCTGGATAGAGCTCCTGGCACATGCCTCCACTCTGTCCTCTGTGCTTTTGAGATTTTCCCTTTGTATAACATTCTCACGGTGCCTGTAAAGCCACCAAATTAAAAAGAGCAGGCAGAACCATCTCATCAGGAGGAGGCTGATCAAGAAGGGGAGATGAGAGTGTTAAGAAAAGCTGACAGTGAGTCGCCTTCCAAATTAGTGGCTTTGATTGGGAAGGAGCCTACTGATCATGCATGCACAAGGGAGCCTAAGGAGACCTTGCGTCTTTACACTGAACCCTCAGAAGGTGCACAGTGCTGTGTGTTTTACTTAGACCGTGGGACTGTGAGACCTCCCTGTACTGAGGACTGAGAAGCGGAGGGAGGCATGGTTCAAGAGGGCCACAGGTACAGGAATGCATCATCCTGGTGTGAAGAATATCTTCCCCTGTAGTTCTTATTCATAGTTTATAATGACTTGATTGATTGTTTTCTTGTAAGTCATCTCAGCCTTTAGGGAATAAAAGAAAACAAAATAAATGCTTTGAGTTAAATGTGGGAGGGATAGCACTGGGTGGCAGAAGAATGCAGTGGAGACATCAGAGAGAGGCTTTATACAAAGATACACACACACACACACACACACACACACACACACACACACACTATGACAGCCAACATCAGCCGCTCCAATTAGACATGCTGTCTTAGCTAGGGTTTTTATTACTGTGAAGAGACACCATGACCATGACAATTCTTATAATTGAAAACATTTAAGTGGGGTGGTTCACTTACAGTTTCAGAGGTTCAGTCCGTTATCATCATGGCAGGGAGGATAGTGTCATGTAGACAGATGCCTCTTGACTCAGAGGCAACAGGAAGTCGACTGACTATCACACTGAGTGAAGCTTGAGAAAACACCTCAAACCCACCCCTATGGTGACACACTTCCTCTAACAAGGCAACACCTCCTCATAGTGCCACTCCCTTTGGAGGACATTTTCTTTCAAACCACCACACATGCCAACACTCACTTAAAGTTCATGCTCAATCCATCTCTGGTACAGGCTGCACTCAAGGGACCATCTCCTTCCTCAGCTCCTTCTGAGCCTAGCACTGTCCAATATAGATGGACAAGGGGACTAGAAGTAGTCAGGGAACCAGGCCATAATATTCAAATCCTTGTCCTGTTTATTTCTTCCTGATGTATAATCCTAGCGATGCCTATTAAATCTATTTTAACTAGTATATATTCATTATGACATTTACATGCAAGAATGCCATGTACATTCTCTCCCTTCCCTGACCAGCTCTCGCCCACCCCTGCCTCCTTTCCTCCTCTTATTCTCTTTCTCTTCCCAAATGGTCTCCCTTCTGCTTTAATAATTTACTATTTTTCCAAATCTGTCTTTCATATGTGAGAGGAATTATGCCATATTTGTCTTTATGAGTCACCTATCTCACATAACCTTATAATCTTCAGTTCTACCCTCCTTTTCTAAAAGTTACACAATTTCGCAATTCCATTCTCTATTCTAGATGAATAAGGCTGCATGTGTATTAGTGCCCGCTGTTCTTTATCCATCCATCTGTTGCTGAGCACCTAGGCTGGTCCCATGACCTGGTCATTATAACGTGGATATGTGGGAGTTTCTCTTGCATGCTGTCTTGTATGCCCAGGAGCAGTATATGGGATTATCTGGTGGTTCTGCTTCTAATTGAGGAGCCTCCATATTGATTTCCATAGTGACTACACTAGTTTACATTCCCACCCACAGTGTATAAGCTCTCTCTCGCTCTCTCTCGCTCTCTCTCTCTCTCTCTCTCTCTCTCTCTCTCTCTCTCACACACACACACACACACACACACACACACACACACATCCTTGCCAGAATCCTCGTAGTTTGATTTATTTTTACAATAACCATTCTGAATGGAGTGAGAAGGACTCTCTATGTAGTTTTAATTTTCATTTCCTGGATGGCTAATGATGTTGAACACTTTCTCATATATTTAGTGCATGCCTCTTAAATTCTTGCAGCCAGAATGAGATCATAGAGCACTCACCTGCTCTGATTGGACTTGACCTTCATGCATAAAAGAATTTTCTGCAAATGTTGGTCTTAAAACCAAACCTGCTGCCAGAAGTTGCCTCCCATGAAAGTCAGGACTAAGAGTGAGTAGGGAACTCATGGAACAGATCTTCAGTCCCAGGCAGTGATCTGGACTGTGCATCCTGGGAATCCCAGATCAGAAAAGGCTGGAAAGGCTGGAGATGGCTACATAGGAGAGGAAGGTTTCTCAGATGCTGAGGCAGACAGGAGTATCTGGGAATGGGAGCAGCATGCATGGAAGCTTGGAGATGAGGGCCACAGGCATGTGGAGGACTACGGGGAGGCCCAGCCAGCCTCCTGGGGAAAGCATGTCTCTGGAAGGCTGCTAGCTCTTGTCAGAATCAGAGCATGGAGCAAATGTGCCGAAGCCTGAGCTTCAGGTCTTTGGTCTCAGTTTGCCTGCTTATGGATGGCAAACTGAGAAAACAGGGCAAGACTGGAAATACAGGTCAGTGGTTTGGGGCTTTCCTGCATGTGTGAGGCTGTAAATGCAACCCCAATAGACTAGCAGACTACTAACCCAATAATCTGCATAGATAAATGGATAATAACTCAAAGTGTCCTCTCTCTCTCTCTCTCTCTCTCTCTCTCTCTCTCTCTCTCTCTCTCTCTGCGTGTGTGTGTGTGTGTGTGTGTGTGTGTGTGTGTGTGTGTGTGTGTGAGAGAGAGAGAGAGAGAGAGAGAGAGAGAGAGAGAGTGACAGAGAGGTGAGGGACAGGAAGACATGGATATCATATAAATACTTAAAGCAAAGAACCACAGACTTCTTGGATATATCCAAATGGAAAGGCTCCTAGACTTTCTGCCTTTTGCTGAGTTTAAAGAACCATGATTAGGTTTGTCCCAGAGAGGGAAGATGTTGCTCCGGTGAAGGCTATGACATTCACACCTGCTGCTCAGTAAATATGTAGTGAATGAATGAATGAATGAATGAACAAGATAGAGAGCCACTCATTCCCTTCAAGTGCAGCCCTCTTGCCTGTGAGTTTGGTGATGGCTATGATTCTCATTGGCTAGAAGCAGCCTCACTCGTGTGTTATTATTGAATGTCTAGCAGAGAATATAGACTTCAAAACTAGGGACCCTCAAGGTTAACATGTCTGAGATCTTATGAATAGTCTTAATTCCAAACTGAATCTTAGAAGGAGGAGCAGGGTGGCAGAGGAGGGGCCTCATTCACAGGGAATCACTCCCTTCCACCCTTCATGCCCTAGAGCCTAACCCTTCCTCTACAGAGGAAAAGGAAAAACTGCTTCTCTCCCCTACAGTCTCCATCCATCCTCTGCATGCTAACCCTTTTAACAATGTGCAATTATCAAGAATCTTCTATGTGCCCAGCCTGTGCTGTTCACTTAATATGCATCACCTCTTTGGTTTCCCCCAGCTACCTTTCTACAGAGGTCTTTTAGCCCCAGTTATAGACATGGAAACTGAAGTTCAGAGAGATCCAAGGCCCCACAAAGGGAGGTCTCCAAAGGCTGTGCTCTCAACACCCCTCCCACACTTCTTCAAAAATATTGGGATTTTTGGCACATTCACATACCACATACTATTGCTTGCTCACTGTTTTTCTTTAAAGTGACTCAATTCGTGTTTAATTCTTAAAATTTATTTAAAGAAAAATCATACATCTTTGTGACATGTGTGAAAACATTCTCAGTAGCACCCAGGAGAGAAAACAATAATAAGTGTATAGAAGGCTATTGCCTAATAAAGGTACAGGACCAAACCCCATTTGTTCGCCATCCACTGGGGGTGGGAGGTGGCAATAGCACCAAAGTGTTCATGAGACTGAGCATTACATCACCAACATGGAATGGTAGAGCTCTCGAAGGCTCCCTTTCTTACCTGTGACCTGCTACTGCAAACACTGAATCTGGGCCCTGCCAAATCCCCATGTTACCTACGCTTAGCATCATTTGGACTACCTGAAGGAAATGGCACCTCAGTTTGTCCTGGAACTTAGTCATCCCCAGGAATGTGTTGGAAATCTACCTCCCAGAATCCTGTGGCTACCTTCACATTGGACAGGTTCTTCCTCAGAAGGACCCCCAAGTCCATACCTATAGCCAGTTCTGACCTGAACACTTGAAAATCATATGTGAGTCCTTATCCGCATGAATAGCACTACCATCAATGAGAAGTTCAATCCACTCCCCAAGAGGTGCCAAGCTGCAGCTGGTTAGACATTCCCCCATTCTCATTTTGACAGATAAAGAGATGCAATGCACTCCAACAGCCTAAGTGCCCTTGTGTGGGGCCCTGGAAGACAGGCACGGATATATTGTTTCACCTTGGGATAAAGAGCTTGTGGAGAGGGATGATGTAGTTAAGAAAGCCTTTCCTATTGCTCTGTGTTACTCCCTATACAGAGCTATGGCTAATCTGGAGTACTGATCCCATTTACATATGAGCAACTGGAACCCTAGCATGCTTCATTAACAGGACATCACACATTATCATCACTCCATACAGAGCCACAATTGAGACCCACTCAATAAAGAAGATTTCTTTTTCCATACTCCATGTTCCCTCAAATGTTCCGGGCTTTAATTAAATCCCTGTGTCTCCAAATTGGGCACAGAAATCCTTTCTTGTCAGTCTCCGTGGCTCATGTCTACCATTCTCTGGCTACCACAAATCCAGAACATGGAACAACCCCTGCACATGGAAAAAGTATAATAAAAATGAGGGGGGTGATTGATTAGAGCAGGATGAAGAACATAAAGAACAGGCAAAATCTTTGAATTCCTTTTTCCTGGGGAGGCCCAGAGAAGTCACAAGGAGTTCGGGAAAGCTTAGATAGGGGAGGAGAATCCCCTGTAAGTTTTCCTGGTAGAGAAAGAGAATTCATAAACATGCACATTCTTCCAAATCAGTCTGTCCCTCTGCCAGCTGAGCTTTTAGGATCCTGGAAAGAAGCCAGGAGTGGGGGTGTCCATCTGAAATCACTACACTCAAGAGCCTGAAGAAGAGGAATCACAGATCCAAGGCCAGTATGAGCCACATACAATAAGATAAGATATATACATTATCTCAAAAGAAAAAGGAAAGAGAAAGGAAAGGAGAGAGAGACCGATAAATACTGGATGCTGAACAATTTCCTTAGACTAAATTCAAGCTGCAGAAGAGAAGCCTTTGCTGAGAGCCCTGGCTCCCCCTAGTGACCATCAGAAGAATCGACATTCAGCACAGTTGTTCTGAAAGGCAAGTTCCCAGTCAGAGAAACAAGGTCAAGTGGTTCTATCCAGCACACCTCAGCACTCTCATCTCTTGGCTTCTGGGTCAGCCCCCGACCCGAAAATCCCACAGCTGTGCTGGGTGCAGAGCCTTCACAGTGCCTCCCAGAACCATGGAAATTTCATCAGCTTGAAGTCTGAATGCTTGTGAGGATCTTTAACGCCCTAAAATCCTTAGTAACCAATGTTTAAGTACAGTCCTAGAGCTGGAAATTCACTCTGCCATTGACACTATGTGGGCTTGAAAAGTGCACCTAAAAACCACCTCACCTCCAGTTCCCATATCTAAATAATTGATAGTTTTTAATGGCTATCGTTGAGCCTATGACAGCCTCTTACTAAGGCACTTACCCAAGTTTTCTGCCTGATGTCACCTTGGAGAGAAGAGGGAACATTTGCCCAGTTGCAATAATAGTGATGATTTTTCAGGCAGTCTCAGCACTATTCACCAGCCTAGACCTCCCACAGCCCCCAAGGAGGAAAACAGGGTCACAGCTCAGTCCTGATTAACCACCCTTAACCTCAAAGCCAGCCTGCTCCCTCCTCCTGGGTCTAGGACACCAGGCAGGAGGCCCAGGGAGGCTGTCCTGTGCAGGAATAACTCCTACAACAGCCCCTTTGGGAGAAATCACCTTTGGAGTCTCAGTGCCTTGGGCAGCCCAGCCAGGAAATTTGATAAAAGGTGATGTTCACTGACCTGGGTGGCAACAGAAAAGCTTTTGCTAAAAGACATGCACTGAGGTCTCTTCACGGTCCTTCAGGGCTCTCTGTGGCTGGTGTCCTTGGCAGGAGCAGTTAAGAAAAGGGCAAATGTTCCCTGACAATGTCCACCCCTCTGTGCCACGCAGGGACAGTGACAGCAGCAGCCGACCCCAGCTGGCCATTCCAGAATCCCACATTTGCTGAGCAGAGCTGTGTATCAGGGGCTTTCTTAACATGCAGCTTGGCAGATAAAGAAATGGTGCCTGGCCAGAGGCTGTTGGCCTAGTTTGAGAGATGAGAAAAAACACTTGAAAAGACATAATTGAAGGCAAAGTTTCAGAGGCAGAGGCAGACCTGTGTCTGTCCAACCACACAAAACAGTCAAATGCCAACCGGGCATTTGCCATTCTGTCACTAGCCCCTGTAAACTCACTGTTGCCCTGTCACAGACTTGGTACACAGCCTTCTCACTGACTCATCTCAAAGCCACTCTGTGGAGCCAATACAAGATATGTACACACGGGCTCCCTGTCAGACTCTGTGGTCCCACTTGTCACCATCTAAAAAATGTGATATTTCTTTCCATTAAACTCACGAACTCCCCCTTTTCCCATGGTAGTAGTTACTGTGCTATCATGACAATGAGTGTGTTCTCATTCATTTTATAACCTTCTCTCAGCAGCTCTCAGGATAAAGGATGAGATGCCACTGTCCCCAAGCTATACCCTCAGCCGTGGAGAGAGCCTTTGTCATCCTCTGAACCAACTGCCAAGATATTTTTTACCGATCTTGTCCTAAAGCATCCATGCCATCCTCACCACGTGATCACAGCTGGGGCCCCACACCAAATGCCACCGATTCCCACTGTCCAGGTTCCCAAAGCTCACCTTCCTGTGCTTTCAAGATAAAACCCTCCTCTCTGACTTGAGGTACCAGACCCTGTTTCGGTTTGATTTGGTTTGACTTTTGAGACAGGGTCTTTCTTTTGTAGCCCAGGCTGGCCTCAGATTGAAGATCTTCCTGCCCCAGTGTTGAATGCTAAGATTACAGAGTGCACCACAACAATCACCTCTGCATATAGTATCTTAGGATTTCAGTTCACCAACTCCCCCCAAACCACCTCTCAGCACCCATATTCCACTGGTCACGTCATCTTAATTTTTTCCCTAGAGACATTGTGCCCGTCGTATCTTTAAACATTGCATGTGCCCTTTCCTCCAGCTCCGGTACCCTTCCTTTTCACAAAGCAATTTCAGGTGTCCAGTGACACCGGAAGAAAATAAATAAACAACCAGGCCTGATGGTTTTTACCTGTAATTCCACACTCAGAAGGCTACAGCAGGAGGATCAGAAGTTCAAAGCCACCTTTGACTACATAGGGAGTTTGAGAACATTCTGGGCTACATTAGACCATGTCTCAAAAAGCGAGGGGAGGAAAACATAAGAAAGTCAAGTATATGCACAAGCTACAGTGTGGGAAGGCGTGCGTTCACACACACCCATAACCGGAACTCCCAGCTCCCACAAATGGGAAGCAAAGGACAACTAACCCAAGCTTTTTAGTTATGAACAAAACTAGAGCAGAGGAAAAAATATATAAATGGTTGCTACTGTGGAAAAAATATGCTCAAATTCATTAGTCCTCATGGAAATTCCAAATGAGAGACAAATGAGATCTACCCACCTCCCCTTCCCTAGGGTAGCTAAAATAAGAGCGTGCCATGTTGGTGAGGATGCAAGACTAGTCATCCCTCACACTGATAGTGAAAGCGGTAACCATTCCAAGTAGTAAGCAGCGGGGAACAAGACAGAGGTCCCCATGAAGCTTTGTGTGGGGACAGCCCACAGGAGTGTTAGTCAAATCACAATTCTGTGAACCACTTACACACTCATCAGTGAGGAGATGCATGACACGGTAGTCTGCGGGAACACAGCAGAAAAAAAACAGTGAACTCTTGATGCATGCAACACCATGAGTAAACCTCAAAAGCATATTCCTGAAATGAATGTGTATGCCTGTGTGTATATATCATATATGTGTATGTATATACCATTTCTACCAAACCAAGAAACAATTCACTTATGTTGATTAGCAATCAGAAGAGTGGACATCTTCATGGGGGACTAGAATTTGATTAGGAAAGATACAAAAAAACATAGGAGTGTTTGATATTCTGCTTGGAGGTCTGGCTCAGGAGCAGATATACTTATGCACATTCACAGTACTGACTTCAAAGGGGCTGTGTATTGCTTTTCAGATACTCCTCCACTGAAAGAAAGGAGATTGAACAGTCTGATGCTCTGGTTCAAATCCTACTTCCAGTTTATTTTATCTGGTTAATCCCTGAGACTCCGTTTTCTTGTCGATACAGTGGGAGCAACCATGGCTGGATTGACAGCTCAGTCAGTGGTTAAAAAACAACTTGTCCTTGCAAAGGGCCTGGATTCAGCTTCCAGGACTCATGTGATGGCTCCTAACCATCGAGGGGATCCCAAACCCTCCTCTGTCCTCTTCAGGCACTAGGCACATATGCAGTGCACATGCATACATGCAAATTAAGTACCAATGCACATAAAATAAAAATTAGTTAATTAGAAAAATTAAATGGGAGCAACAATACTTCTTACCTTAGTGATTCCAAGCTATTAAATGAGATAATTAATGTTTGTCAAGAATCTCTCAGGACCAGAAACTTGGGAAATCACATTGTAAATGTTGATGATTCAAAACTGCTTGTCCAAGGTCCTGCAGTGAGCAGGAGGATAGCTCTGCCAGCCTGCCATGGAGGAGAAGCCAGGCAAGTTGTACCTGCTGCTCACTTCCCCATAGGCTGGAATACTCGGGGAAGATACATAATCCTCTAGGACATAAACAGAGGCAAGCATTGTCATTTATGCGCAAGTCATAATTTCTAGGCTCCTGGAGGCTTCAAGAAGATGACAGATGCATGCTGTCCAGTGATTCATTAGGGAGTTCTTGAGATGTGGATTGGGAAATTCAGTCCTGGATAAGCCAGCAAACAGACAAACTTGGAAAGGTGTGGAGAACAGGCCATGCATCAGAGTGGGTTGGAAATCTTTCTCTGTATTGCCTCTCTTCGATCTGGGTAACTGATCCCCATCCTACCTGCCTGAACATCTGGGTCCCTATGTACACTAGGAGCATAGCATCCTGCTGCTGCTGGTGGGGGGGCTTGTCCTCCTACTGAGTCACAAGGACTGAGATTAGGCACCCAGACTTGGCTGGTCACCATCCAACATGTTGGAAAAGCCGCCTCCTCCTCCACAAACAACACTAATTAATTTGTGATCCCCAACAGGGGGTCCTCTGCATCCTGCATCTGTCAGCCTAATTATGAAATAGCCCTTGCAGGCTGGCTCGCAGCCTTAGGTGATCCCAGCACAGACACCAACAGCTGGAGTGGACAACAGCGACCACCCATAAACAGATGATAAAATGAAGTCATCAGAGCTGCTAATGACAATAATGATAACCACGCCAGCCAGCATTTATTGAGTCATTGGAGGTGGCCTGTACTTAGAGGTCTGTCCCCAGCAGGGCTCAAAAGGTAGCAAGAGCATCCCATTTCTCAGCAGAAAACTAGGATTCAGAGAGGATGAAAAACTCATTGAGGATTACAGCCTGTAACACAGTGGTTCTCAACCTTCCTGGTGTTGAGACCCTTTAATTGAGCCCCAAATTGCAAATTTATTTTCATTGCTACTTCATAACTGTAATTTTGCTATTGTTATGGATTGTAATGTAAATATCTGATATGCAGGATATCTTATATGTGACCCCTGTAAAAGGGCCATTACTCTCTCTGTCGTAATAGCTCCAAGGTGTAAAGGCAAGGATGCCTTACTCTTAAGGCCTTGTTACTATCCTGTTCTACACGTGGCGGAGGCAGATTGGGGCGGCTATGTGTCTCTCTGTGTGTGGTGCCCGTGTGCACACCTGTTCTATGGTTTGAACACACCCCAGTGGGCTCCTGTGTTTGAACACTTGGCACTCAGGTAGTGGCACTGGGGAGTTTGTGGAACCTTTAGGAAGTGGATTGCTAAAGGGGTGGCTTTATGGGTTATAGCTGGCCCTGGTGCCAACTTGAACTCTCTGATTCCAGGTCAACCATCAAGATATGGATTGTAGCCACAGGCTCCTGCCGCCATGACCTCCACCATGCCTTCTTTGCAAAAGGCTTTCAAACCATGAGCCAGAATGTTTCATTTTAGTTTCTTTCTTTTCTTAAATTGTTTCTGTCAGGTACTGTTACAGCAACAAGAAAAATACTCAGTCAGGGGAACTTCAGACCCCTCATAGTAACATGATGCTAATTGTGGTCCCTCAGTCAGTTTCCAGTAAAAAAAAAAAAACCAGTTCGTAATCCAGGGTGATGGCCAGTTCAACTTTTGAAGAAAGGGAGACCTGAGTGATTATCACTCAGAGGGAGGGATTATAGGCTGCTTTTATTGTTGTTGCTGCTGCTGTTGCTATTTTACATGGGATTTCACTGTGTAGCCCTGGCTGACCTTTAATTCACAGAGATCCTCCTCCCTCTGCCTTCCAAGTACTGGGACTAAAGAAACACTACATTTTGTTTTATCATGGAGGTAAAAGCCAGGTTTCCCCAAACTCTCCAAAGCTGGGTGCCTTCCCCATTACACTCACTGCCCAGAGCAGGTGAGAGTCTGCTGTGTGCAGATCACCTACTGCAGGAGAGTACAGATTTGGAAATGGGCAAAGATGGAAGCCTGTGACCAGCAACAGTGAGAATATGAAAGACAAAACACACAGGTAGTATGCTGTCTGGTAGCCCCTAGAGGGGACTTGGAACAGAAGCAAGCTGACAACTTGACCTGGACCTGGTAAAGTAGAAGCACTTTGGGCGGGGGGAGCAGTGCTCAGGACCAGAAAAGCAGTAGTAACAAAGTATGGAGAAGATAGGTCTATCCGAGGTAAGTCTGGGTTCCCATAACCACACTCAACAAATAATACACAGACGATCTAGAGAGCCAGCCAGGAGCCTATGGGGAACGACTGTGGAGTTCTACAGGCCTTACAACACACGGGACCAGGGTAATGGGGAGGCGTGGAAGGGCACAGGTGAGGGAGGGGAGTATGTCCTGTGTCTGTGGAGTAAATGAAGGGCAACAGGGCTCCTCTGGGGAAGTGAGGCTGAGTATCTGCTAAGCCCTGCAGCCAATCAGAACTCACTCTGCTGTGAATAAATTGGACTAGAGAAGGTGGGAATTGCCTTCCTTCCTTCCAGGGTATTATTTTGAAATTTCTGCACTGGAATTCTCCATTTAAACTCAATCCTCTGGAATGGGCCTCAGGCCTCCCTGCAGGGCAGCTGCTGCTGCAGGGTTTAGATGTTCAGTGTTCTCCTGTGTTAAAGACTCTGTCCCAGGGTAGTGCTAATGGGAGGTGATTACCTCTGGGAACAGGACTTCTTAGAAGGCTTTCAGGCCAGTGGATAATGGGCACCCAAGTCCCTTCTTTTTTCTGTTTCTCCCTGACTTGTAACAGAAGTAGTTTTCTCAACCACACTGCCTTGCCATAATGACCACCTCAACGTGGGCCAGAGCAGTCCTCCAAACTGGAACCCCGAAACCATGAGCCAAAAGGAACCTTTTCTACTCTAAGCCAACTGTCTCCACTATTTCTTTTAGGCACAGAAAGCAGACACAGTCAGGCCTCTGAAGCACCACCCACGGCTGGCTCCATCTGAAATCTCCTTTTGTTGAGACCTTTCATTTCTCTGCTCATTTCCGTTGTGTCTTAGACAGCTTGCTCACCGTGGAGAGAAGAAATCTGCAAACAGAGCAGCCACATGTCCTGTGTGAGCACTGGGAGAAGGGGATGGATTTAGAAAGACTAGGCTGCTTCCAGGAAATGTGGCAGTACGACACCAGCACATACAAAGTAATTGGGGTGTTTATTTGTTCGTTTGAGACCGGGCCTGGCCTGGGGAAGAAGGCCATCATAGGCATGGACACCCAGAGAAGGAATTTAAAATGAGCTCCCAAGGAAACAAGGCTTGTCCACAGCCCTAGGATAGGAGATCAGGAGGTGATGGTCAGGAAATCCGATCCTGCCTGCACTTTCCCAGAGCAATTCTGGTTTCCTCCTCTAGCTGACATTGTCCACATTTATCCAGGGAGGTCCTGGTCCCTGCTTCTCCCCACCTCTCACTAACCACAATCTGATTCCCAGAGCATACTCTAAACTGAGATAAGACCTGGGAATCTGTATTTTTAACAAGCCCACCCCCACCTCCCAGCCTCATTACCCTTCTCTCTTCTCCGGGGCGGTACTCTGAAGTTCCGACACTGGGAAGGTGGTTGTGAACACAGGTCTTCTTTTCATGTCAGCCTATTCCTCAGACAGGAGCCCCGGGCCTCCTGCAGGGCTCCTCTGTGGCCCACTGACACTATTCTGTGGTTAACTCTGTTAGCTGTATCTTGGGAGAGCAGTAAGTATGAATTTTACACCACTTTATCAAAGTACCAGTCACACCTTGGTTCCTTTTCAAATAGCCAATTAAATCTAGCCTTGCATCTCCTATCCCTAGGTGATTCAAAAGCTAAGCTCCATTTCTTTAGGTAGGGTGGGGTACTACAGCCTGGATGGTCATGCCTAGGATATTAAGGGTGCTCTGACTGAGGTAGTCTCATCAGAAGTAAAGCCTGGGGCATCCATATCTTTAACCAGTTTCCCTGCCCTCTAAATACCCATCCCCTCCAGCAGCCCCCATTCCCGAGTAAAGGATCTTGTCTTTTCTCTCTCTCTTGCTTTCATTGTGGGAAGCGCTGGCTCAGGCAGCCCTTGGAGATCCCACAAAGGTGGGCCCTTTTAGATCCAACAAGCAAGCTCCCCAGCATACTATGGGGGCCATCTCTAAACTGCCAAGCCCTTTCTGATCCTGGATACTTCCTCCACAGGCCACTGGCTACCTCCTCCACCTCGCCTTCCTACACAAACCCCACTTTCCTTTGGTACCCTCCCCCTCCGGCCTCTTCCTCTTTCCTGACCATAGTGTGTGTGTGTGTATGTGTGTGTGTGTGTGTGTGTGTGTGTGTGTGTGTGTGTGTGTGTTATTTCAGTCTCTATAATGTTAATGGAATGAGGTCTTAGGATGAGGTGAAGGCAGGAGGAATGGATAGAGAGAGGAAGAATCCAGGCTAAGTTATTGGCCTGACCCCCATCCTGCTTGTTCTCTAATCAGAAGGTAGCCCCAGGCTGACACAGCAAGTCACTAGAGGGGACTTGGTTAAGAAGAGCACCCACAGTCCAGGAAAAGGAAACCCTGGCTGCTGAGTCCCTGCTGGCCTGTGGATCTACCTCCCAAAGCCCTGGCAGGAAGCCCTCCAGGAAAGAACAGCATGGGTTCATCTTTCTTTCCCCCAGGGCTGGGACAGCATCTGACAGGAGCCCTGGCTGGGCTGAGGCAAGAGACAAGAATAATGAGAAAAGACTGAATTCTGTAATGAAGAAAAGAGAAAAAGCAGGACATGAGAGGGAGAGAGGGCTCTCCTGGGCCCATCCTTCTCCCTAGACCCTACAGCAAAGTGGTCTCAGAGACAAGCGATTAGAGACTGTTGTTACATTACCACGTGTGACACACGCTTATTAGATGTTGTGGTCCAGAAAGGATTTGGATGACTTGAGTAGTTTCAGGCCAGAAAAAGGGAGTGTAGATGAGTAGATTGGGGAGCCTCTGGCCGAGTTCTGGACTTCCCACACTGTTCAAAGGTCCAGGACATCCCCACAGTCACACAGCCCACCTGTTCCACTTCTGTCCCTGACCAGGACTAATGTCCCTTTCCTATGGGAGGATGTGTGCCTCGTGGATCCGGTATCTACTGCCCTTCAAAGCATTTTGCTGGAGCCAGAAGTGGTGCTTAATATTTCCCTCCAGGAAGACATCTTGTCCTATGTATTCATAAACTAGGAATGCTTCGAGATCCTGTGCATCTGCTTATTTAAAGGCAGCATTTTACACTGTTTAGCAGGTGATCAGGGGCCTGAGACTGGGAGCAGACAGGTGGGCTCAGAGAAGCTCATCCTAGTCTACAGAGTTGAATCTTGGAGGCTGATGGAGGGAAACTGGGCTTCACTCAGACATCTGTGCTATGACCCTCAATGTATGTGCCATGTGCTACCTGTACTGTTTGAGGTGTTTACAAAACTGTAGATCCCCAGGTCTCTCCACAACCATGCTGAAATGCTGCAGGGAGCAGCATGCCTGGGAATCTGTACTTTTTGAGATCAGGTTTTGCTCTGTTCTTACACATTAGAACAAGAGGTTACTACATTACCTCTGTACTGACTCAGAACCTGAGATTCACAAAGGCAGAATATCCCAGCCTGTGATGGTTGGATTTTTCTTTCCAACACAAGCTAGAGTCATCTAGAAAGATCAGAAACTCAATTTAAAAAAAAAAAAGTTGCCTCTATCAGATTGTCCTGTAGGCAAGTCTGGAGGCATTTTTTTAAATTAATGATTTATGGGGTTGGAGGGGGAATCTGTGTAAGTAAGGGAGCTAAGCAATCTGGAAAGCAGTGTACCTCCATGGCCTCTGTTTTGATTTCTGCCTTTTAGATTCTGCCCTGCCCTGTCCTGATGAAATGTAAGCTGTAAAATGAAATAAACCCTTTTCTCCCCAAGTTACCTTTGGTCATGGTGCTTTTCTAAGCAAAAGGAAGCACACGAGAACACAGCTCAAACCTGCCACTTCCTCGAAGAAGCCAGGGGGGAGCCTGGTCACTCCCTGCCATGGTATTTGTTCACAAAGCTTACAACTAAAATCATTTTATTTAGTGATGGGTTCAAATTTCTCATCTGTCCGGCTACTACACCCTTGACAGAGGCCTGCTTGTCACCATGCTCCCAGCACAGAAGGAAAGGGCACTGATCATGACAGTGGAAGAGTCACGTTCACGGTGCATACCCAAATCTAACAACTCCAGAATAGGCCACAGGCCAAGCAGGGTCAGCTTGGGTTATGGCCACTCTACTCTGGCTCATACTACAATCCCTTGGTGGTTCAACCAGAAACAACTGGTTCAGAACTAAGTTCTTACTGTGTAGGCTACAAGTGTGTTCCTAGGGGGTAAGTCTGTCTGATTTTTATAGCTAAGATGATGGACCTAAGATACTCTACCCCTACACTCTCTTCTCTTCTCACCTGTCCAATGCTAAAATTCTTTCCCATCAGGATTTTGGAGCTGAAACCCCAGTGGACTCAGGTCAGCCAGCACCCAGCCTGGACTGTGAAATGTCCCCTGAGCCAGGCGTGGCAGGATGGAATGTAGGCAAGCAGCCCAGTCACATCCCTGAGCCAAAGACAACCGCAGCCGAGCCTCGCTCTGGGAGAGACTAATATTTATGCTGCATGTTAAGCTGCTGCTGCAGCTGTTTCATGGTGAGACCCTCAAACCCGCCCCAAGGGCTCTAGCTTGGGTCCAGAAAATGGACTTTTAACAGGCAGCAAATGAACATGTCAAGCCCAATCATTCCACAGTTTGGAAAGGATTTGGGGATAAGGGGCTATGGTGACCTTGTGACACAGCTGCCCCGACAATGCCGGGCTCCTTCCTGCCATAGCAACATGCTCAGCCAGGGACCCTTCACATCCAATTTCCATTCATCTCTGGCCTCCACAAAGGCCATAGCTATTGTGACTAGGGGAGCTATGGGGGTTGCTCCAATCAACACTGAACCAGGCAGGGGCTGCACCATTGGGAATGGCATTGAAACACTTTCAGGACTAACCAGGGACCAAGGCCAGCTTCAGTCTCACTTTGCTACCTTCTCCAGATGCGCAACTTCAGGGTCGTTCCCTCCAGCTGTGCCTTCTCTGTCTTTCATAGCTTTAACCTTGTCCTATCCAGCTTCTCTCTCTCTTTAAACCTTGAGTTTCCAGAGGAGAGGAAGGAGAAGCTACCTCCTGTTTCCCCCAGGCTGGCCCTGTGGGTCTCTGCTAGATGAAGGCAGAGAGAGGACCTGCATACTGGGTGGAAAGATACTTATCCTGAGAGCTGTCTGTTGACGTCAGATTTCATCCAGAAAACAGAGGTCAGTAGAGTTGAACTCAATGCTAGAACCTGGAGGCAGGAACGGAAGCAGAGACCATTGAGGAATGATGTTTACTGACTTCCTCCACATGGCTCACTCGGGTAGCTTTCCTATACAACTGAGAACCATGTGCCCAGGATGTCACTGCCTATCATAGCCTGGGCCCTCATCACATCAATTAGTCATTAAGAGATGCCCCCACCGACATGACAACGGGTCAATCTGATAGAATTCTTCATGTAACATTCCCGCTTTTGGGGTGTCTGTAGGATGTTAGACCTTGTTCACACTGTCAGCTCCCAGCCCATGGGCCTTGGAGCTGATGAGAGTTTTGAAGGTCTCATTAAAGTCAGAAATGGAGATAGTAACTTGACCTACAGAACTGAATAGAGAATTTCCTCAAAGGATAAACAATACAGCCCAGTATCAAGGATGCTCACCCTGAGGCCAAGGGTAACATGTCTTTGATAGTCTTACAGAAAACATCAAAGCTGATACCCCTTAGTTGGAGTATCCAAGTCAGAAAAAAAAATATAGGGCATCTTCTTATATTTGCATTTCAGACAGGGACTAATTATAAATACATCTTCTTCCTAGATCGCCTGGAAATGAGTACCATTAACTTAAGGACTTTGCTGTTTTGTCATGGTCTGATGTCTAGATGTCAGAAATCAGTGCATGCAGGGCCCAGCTCTCTGAAGGACTCACAGAAGTCCCACCCTCCAAGTCTGTCTCTCAGCACTTGTGATGCCAGTATTCCTTGGCATTCCTTGGCTTGTGGGAGCATCATTCTGTTGTCTACCTCCATTATCATATGGTACACTCCCTGTGTGTCTCCATGTCTTCACATGGCCATTCCTTCTTTCTTAGAAGGATACCAATTACATTGGATTTAAAACCTCATCACTTAATAAAATCCACAAAGATTCCATTTCCAGAGAAAGTCACTTCTAGAAGTACCAGAGGTTGGTTCCACTTGGATATATCATTTGGGAGACACAACCTTGCAGAAAAGGGTATGCCACAAGTGTTACACAAGCTATGCCTACAACAGAGAAGTATCTGAAATTTAAATGTAACAGGGTGTCTTCTAGTGGATATAACAGCCATACTCCCAAGTCATACGACCCTCCTCAAATCTCACTACCTGGTGCCTAGTTCTGTTGAACTGTTTTTCGAAAAATGGAATGGGTGATAGTTGAATGTTACTACCTAAAGACACTAAAAAGATTGCAAGAGATGAGTCAGAAGAAGGTTGAAGGTAGATGGTGATTAGCTGCTTATGCCCAGATCTACGCAGGAAAGACAATGATGAAGGTGTACGAAGACAGCACAAATGGGTCAAGGTCATGAGTGATATGCAGAATAAGAAAGAGATCCCTAACCCTAACTCTAACCCTAACCCTAACCCTAACCCTAACCCTAACCCTAACCCTGTCAGTTAGACAAATCACAACACCTGTCTATTCCTTAAGAGTCACTAATACCCCATCCTACCTCCTAAGAGGCCTCCTCTGTCCTTAATGTGGCACCTCGATCAATAGCAATGTGCCTTTTTCATTTCCTATCCTAGAAATTGCATCTGAAATTCCTCAGTCCCTCTTGGTCCTCAGAACTTCTGGGCAGAGCCATTGAGACACACTTATCAGATTGTTACCATCCACCGTTGGGTTCTTTGGAAAGTCTTGATGGCTAGATATTTTTCAGTGTCTAGCATACTGAAACTCAACACATATACCTACTGAATGCTCACATCCTCTCCCGAGTTGTATACTGATGCTACATCCAATGGAACAGTATCCTGGGTGGTACTTTAGAGAAGAGATTAGGGAATAAGAAAGAAACAGTCATGAATGGGGTTAGTACCCTTATATAAAAAGACTCCATGCCCCTCTATCTACAAACAGAGCAGGAAACTGGATCTCACCAGACTGTCTTAGACTTGATCTTTATTTCCAGAACCATGAGAAATGAGTTTCTATTATTAATAAGGCCCAACCCCCCACATGCACACCCATGTGTAACCTTCTGAGTGAGGAGGAAAATGAAGCCAAACTGGGAGCTGGAGGCTGGGATACTAAGGTGGGGAAATAAGCAGAATCATGAGGCTAACACAAAGAGTCCCCTCCTGGACTCCACTGACATCAGCCATGTCCTCTGATGATGTGCAGAGGCCATGGAACTCTCTCAGGCACTCCCTCTCTAAATTAGAAACCTAGAGAAAAATGAGAGGCAAGAGAGGGGTTGTCAGATGGCTTGGGTAGGTCAAGCTTATGGCCAGCTGTCAGAATATGTGGTGATGATGGAACTGAGAACCATTCTTGTGTCATGTGGAGATCAGGCCTAGGTCACAGCTGGGCTTGGCCTAGGCCCCTGGAAGGAACCAGCTGGTATGATTGAACTGGGTGCTCTTCTCCTCCCATAGACTAGCACGTGCAACGTGGAAGAGGCTTGGCAGCCCGGTCCTGGCAAAGAGACCTTGTATGTACTTCCAAGCTCTTGGCAGAAGCAGTGTGCTTGAGCTAGGTCCAGAAGGATGGACATAGCTCACCCAGAGAACAGAGGAAGTTGGCCCAGGCTGCTCATGATAGACCTGGAATGCACCAGATTTGGAGCAGAGCTGGCCAGGGGTTGTTGGATGTTCCTCCTCCTCAGATCTCCCCAAGAATGTCTTCCCAGCTAGTCCTGAGGAAGGATAGAAGAGCAGGGCAAATCTTTGAGACATGAGAAGGGAATGAGTCCCCTCACCCTGGAATCTAGTAGAAGTCCCATGATGTCAGGGAAATGAGAATGGTGGCAAAGTCACCAACTGATTAAGGACAGTACCCGGTTCCTCCTCCCTTGCTTACTGAGAAGTCAGAATCACTATACATACACGCTCATATATGTATGTGCACACACTCATAAATGCTTATGAACATTTGTGCTACATCACACCCACTTACATGCACAACAATGTTTGTGTACACACACAATCCGCGTGGGTGACTACATATTTTCCATAGGCAGTGTCCTCTGTTCCCATTTACCCTTGCATACACCAGTCCACAGCCATATATTGAAACTCATGAGCTGGAATTCACTGATTTACACACACGCAGACAGCTCTCACGTACAATGCCCAACTTCCCAATTGCACCCACAGCTTATATTTAAAGCATTTTCCTGGCTCACCAGTGAAAAATAAATTTCTTTTCTCACTTTCCAGATTTGCTATCATCAACCTGGTGCCAATTTCCATTTAAAAAATGATACCCAAGAAAGAACAAGAACCTAGAAAGAAAATGAATCTCAGTCCCGACAGGTGGATTAGTGCCAGAGCCTCCCTACGGTGCTGCTGGCACCAAACAGCCTGTCTTTGCTGCTACACTTGCAAGGTCATGGGCAGAAGGGGACCTGTGGATAGGCATGCTGGGCTAGTGCTGGGGGTAACTGTCATCAGACATGAAAGGGGATGGAATGTATAATCTACAGGACACAGATGTGGCTGAGCAAGCAGGTGAATGAGGAGAAAGAGAAGAAAGAGTCAGTGCACTAGACACAGTAATAACACATATATAATCACAGCTCTCAGGAGGCTGAGGCAGGAGAGTCATGAATTCAAAGCCATGCTGGGCTCCATAGCAAGATTTTGTCAAAGAAATACAGAGACACAGAATGAGAAGGCTCAAGCATCCCTAACAGATACAGGGCCATTCTGTAATCATGAACATCCCTACCATGGTGGTACCGGCAGAAACTAATGCTAAGATAACAGGGATGAGAGGGGTGTCACATAGATTTCCAGGAAGTCACTGTGGCAGCTTGCAGTCCCATCAAGAAGTGGTAGTAAAAGCTGGATAAGAACAATGGCATGGCTTGCTAAACCACAGAGCAGAGAAATGAGAGAAATCAGGGTCGGGAGCTGGGTTCATTGCAAGAAGCTACTGTCCAGTCAGAACTGTCCCCCACTGGCTCGTGATTTAAGTGCTTGTTTCTCAGCTGGTCACCCCATTTGGGGACATCCTGGAAACTTTAGGACATGGAGCCTGGCAGACAGAAATAGATCAACAGGAATGGGCCCCTGGTTCCTGTCACACTCTGCCTCCTGTTACTCGGTGATGTGGACAGTCTCTACCAAACACGCCCACACCACCAGGAACTTCCTGCTCTTCGACACCTTCCACACAACAAACTAAGACCCTGTGAAACTATGAGACAAAATAAATCACCCCATCCCACCACACACACACATCATAAGCTGTTGGTGCCGGATGTTACTTCACACCAGTGAGAAACATCACTAATACACTAAGGCAATGAGAACCAAGGTCTCCTCCAAAGGGGTCACTTTAAAAACAAGAATTTATCGCCTCCATTCTAGTTTCAGAGAATCTAAAATCAAGGTGTTGTTCTAGCTGGTTTCTTCCAAGAGCTGAGATGAAAGCATGTATTCCAGAGCCCATCCTCCACAACTTTATTTTAATTTGGTCACTGCTCCAAGTTACCAATCTCGAATAAATGTCACATGCTGGAGTTTTATGAATTAGAATTCCAGTGTAATTTTTTTGTGGTGGTGGGGAGACATTTTAACCCCAAACACCTGCAAACCAAGCTATCTTGACAATAGATGTGACAAGGACCCTGGGGTTCTCCTTAGCACCTGCGTGTTATGACCCCATTTACAGGGGCTCAACCCAGTTCTGACCTCCCTCAGTTTTCATGAGCGAGCAAGGCTCTTCGCTGTTTGCAAATTTTCCATTCCAGTCACTTATTTATGATTCCTGCAAACTCATCTTCCTAGGAGGACAAATGGCTTCATTTGTGCCCCTAATTGAGAATCAACACAGTGCTTTGTGTTGGCTGGGCTCATTACAGCAAGGCCCAGGCGGGCTCATTTTCACAGAGCTGGTGAGCAAACCCAACCTCTTAAGAAAATCAGAGTTTGCAACTTGAAGTGAACAAACACAGTTTTCTCCAAACATTCTAATAAATTTAGTCTCAGTAACAGATATTCACGGTCTCCAATGTACAAGTCTATGGTTCTTGGAACTATTAAAATAAACCTTTCAATATTTTAGAAAAGCGCCTCGCCCCTTACGAAAGATACTCGGACAGAAAATCAACTTTATGATGACAAGATACAGAATAAATAGAGATTTAACTTGACTTTCATGGTAACTGGTATGTAAATATTTAGAGCACTTCTCGCGCCTGTCTAAATAAAGGCTGATAGCTAATCCTGAGGTTTGTATTTGTGGATTGCTCATGCCCTCTCAAGGTACCTACTGCTCAGGCTTCCAGCCTCCTTTTAATCAAGTCGGAAGTAAATGTTCAGAGTTTATAAGTTTGGGTTTTTTGTTTGTTTATTTTATTTTGTTGTTGTTTAGTTTTATTTAGTTTTATTTTTCAGTGCTAGGACTCAAACATAAGGTTCTGTTCAAACTAGACAAGTTTCCACCCATGGACCATGTCCCTAGCCCTTGGTGTCTGTGCATCTTAATTCTACATAGCTGCTGGGAAACAGTGAGCATCTTTGTAAGAAGGACCCGATAGTGGGGCACCTCAGGATGAAGGCTCTATCACACGTTGGCCATGACCTTGTGGGATCCAGGGATCAGGGTTCCAGGGAGCAAACTCAGGTCCTCAGACTTGGCTACAAACACCTTACTCCCTGAGTGGTCTTGCTGGTCCCTGAAGTTTCCTCATTCAACATGAACTCTCCAGATGGCTTCTGCCCCTGCAGTCCAGAGTTGTCCCAGAACAAGAAAAGCTCGAGGAGGCAAGATTTAGAGCAGATATGGGCAATAGCTCCCAGCTACAGGGGCCTGGGGCAGGACGTGAGTCTGCCACGAAAACTTTCAAATGCACAATTCTTAAAACGTTACTTTGTATTATTGTGTGTAGGAATGAATAAAAGCATAAAAACAGCAAGAGTGAGAGGTTCACTCCTGCACTAATACACAGACACAAATAAGCATGATGTCCAAAGAAATTTTAGGTGATTTATTTAGGTCGGAGTTCGTAGGAGTTAAGAAGTGCCTTGAGAGGAAGTCAGGGAATTATGGATTCTGCCCCAGAATCCCACACCAAAGAGTTCAAATTTGACTCTAAAGATGATGGTGTATCCACAGGCTCTCAGAAACAGAATGTGTCACTTGTTAGGGAAGATGAAGTGACAAGTGTATGTTGTGACAAAGATGCCTTTCTTGATTGGGCTGGTCCATTAGAAGATGGAGACCCGCATCCTCTCTCCTATGGGAAAGCCAGAAGCCAAACACGGGTTTGGAAAAGCCAGAAGGCTCCCAGTTGGGGGAAGACGAGAAACCAAAGCTGTTTCCCCAAGCAGCTGTGGTGTACGAGCGCTTGGATTTGGTTTGATTATTTAAATAGAATGTGCTTCTCTCTGTCTGTCCTTGTTTTATATCAACAACTGAGGTGGCTGCAACAGTATCCAAATTATCCAGGAACTTGCTCTGCAAACAGCAGACATTCAGTCATGAGCCACAGCTGGAAAGCCCGTTTTGCTATGGATTCTCAGCTGTAAAGGGATCCAGATGTTCTAAGATGATTTGGGGGAGGGGGTGCTGAAAAGATGTCAGATTGTTACAAAGGCCTGCCAAGTCTTGCAGTGGGTTCCTTAGGAACCACTCTGGAGGAGATGTTGGGAAGTGTCCTGGACAAGATACCTATGAGAAAGTGGGGTAGACAAAGTTGGGCAGAAGGAGGAGTAAATGTAGTGCTGAGGTCTCAGCCAGTCCTCTGGGAGCTGGAGAGGCTCCAAACAGACAGAAGGAGGCCCTTATTACAACCTGTCAGCCATCAGTCACCACAGGCTTTCATCTAAGATCTTCAAGTGTACAGTAGATGACAAGAATTCCACAGAGGGATCATTTCAGCTACCGAGAAATGGGTACATGCCTGGAGAGGGGATCTGGACAAGCCTCCTGTCATAGACTCCCTCATCTGTCAACTTGACAGGAGCCGAGAGTCTCCTGAAGAGAAGAAACTTTAACTGAGAGTGTCCTCTATACGATTGGCTGGATGTCATGTCTGTGGGGACATTTCTTAATGGCTAATTGATGTGATGAGGGCCCAGGCCACTGTAAACAGTGTCATCTTTGGGCACAGGTCCTGGGATGTATAAGAAAGCTACCTAAGTGTCTTAGTTTGGATTTTTATTGCTGTGAAGAGACACCATGACCTTGACAACTCTTATAAATGAAAACATTCAGTTGAGGGGACTCCATTACAGTTTCAGAGGTTCTGTGTACTGTCATCATGGAAGGGAGAATGTCGGCATGCTGACAGATGTAGTGCTAGAGCACAGAGTGCTACATCTTGCAGGCAACAGGAAGTCAGCTTCACACTCAGAGAAGCTTCAGAAAAGACCTCAAAGCCCACCCCCACCGTGGCACACTTCCTCTAACAAGGCCACACCTCCTAATAGTGCCACTCCCTTTGTGGACCATTTTCTTTCAAACCTCCACACCAAGTGAGCTGTGTGGTGGAAGCCAGGGAGCAACATTCCTCCATGGTCTCTGCTTCAGTCCCTCTCCAGGTTCCACTGCAGAGTTCTCGCCTTGGCTTCCCTTGATGATGGACTCTAACTGACAAGCCAAGTTAACCCTTTCCTCACCTAAGCCATCTTTGGTCAGTGTTCTATTACAGCAACAGAGAAGCAAACTAGTGCACCTACCATGAGAATCCAAGTCAGCCTCCTGACCCAGGAATTCTTAAAGCATGCAAGACTGTGTGACCAGTGCTGGATTCTAAGACAGACCCATGCTACTGCCATATGTAGCATGGATTCGGGGGTTTGAACCAGACTAGGGTGGAAAAGGGATGAAGGAAAGACAGAGAGACAGAAAACCTAAGATTAGGTGTCTGAGCACTCAACTTGGAGGAACCTCAAAACTCTAGGGCACAACATTTTTTATATAAAGTTAAGCAGGGAGGCAGGGCCATTACATATAGCTGAACAGGAGGAAGGGTTATCACATGCAGAGTAACAAAAGCAACAGGGCTATTTCATACAGATAAACAAAAAGGCAGGAGTTATAGAATACAGCTAGATCACAGGGAAGAGTTTTGCTAACCTCAGTAGGAACAATCTCTTTAGAGAAGCAGTCTTCAGGCCTTAAATATCCAGGGAAAGAAAGATGGACATTTTCTGCATACACTCTCAATACCTACAAGTGATGCAGAGGAAGACTTTGTTAATTTCCTCTGAGCCTCACCCCTGGAAAGAAGGTGTTTCCATTTTCTCCCTAGTCTGAAGTCTGAAGTCCTTGACAGCACGTCTTTGTCTGTGTCAACAATGCATATTCACCCAGACTTCACTAACCCTGGGCTTTCTCCACTCCTTACAAGATACCCTTTTTTTATTTGGTTGGTTCTTGTTGTTATCATTTTTTGCTAAGTTTAGCAGCTTCTACATTTTCTGGATTGGGAAAAGACATCCAAAGTGAGGAGCTGGCTTGTTAGACAATGGTGCCTGGAGCCTGGGAGCAGCCACAAAGCCCAGCTAAAAGTCTAAGACTCCCTATGGCTAGCCATGGTGTAAAGAAGCCAGCTGAAGTATCATGTGGTCACGCAGTTTTTGTCCGTGTATCACCACTCACACTGTCAAAGGCTTCATTGAAAGCTTTCTCCCGGGCAAGCTTGAACTAGCTGCTGTGTAGCTTTGCATGGGTCAGTACACACCTAGGGCCATACACTCAAATGCTCAAAGGAATCGGGTAACCATCACAAAAAGTGAAAACACATTTGAGACTCAGGCCCAATCGAATAACAGGAAAATGGAAATGAGGCCAGTGCTGACCAACAAACTAGAATTCCAGGTTAAATTTCTATATTAAATTTATTGGTCTTTTTGATGGTTTGAAAGAAAATGGCCCCCAAAGAAAGTGGCGCTATTAGGAGGTGTGGCCTTCTTAGAGTAGGTGTGGTCTTATTGAAGGAAGTGTGTCATTTTAGAGGTGATCTTTTATGTCGAATATATAATCAGATCACACTCAGTGACTCAGATCACTTCCCGTTGCCTCTAGATCAAGATGTAGGGGTCTCAGCAACTTCTTCAGCACCACACCTGCCTGCACACTGCCATGTTCCACCATGATGATAATGAACTGAATCTCTGAACTGTAAGCCATACAATAAAATGGTTTTCTTTATAAGAGTTGTCATGGTCTTTGTGTCTCTTCACAGCAATAGATATGCTAAAACAATCCTGAAATGTTGAAAATCAATTCAAATAATCTAAACACTTCATAAGACACATAAAAGTCATCTGTGGGTATGTGCTTTTTGTTCTTAGGATAATAGTGCATGACTTCAGGTGTCAAGCACTCTACACCAAGCATATGAAATAATACAGATCATGCATTGACCATTATGGATGGACTGTCCAGGATTTGATAGTCCTGGGATGGATGGACTGTGTAAATTATAATGGATTAGCTAGAAGTAATAGTCATAAATTGGACAATGTGGACCCAGTATTCTCAAGGAGGGATGCTCTTTAGTGAGTCTTTGTTCAACTTTAGAGATATATTTTATTATCACAATGTGGGAGTTTCTTAGCATCCACTGGTTAGAGGTCAAGTTGCCGAGTACCACACAATGCACAACATAGCTACCCCTATCCCAGCAAAGGACTATTTGTCTTAAAACTCAGTGATGTCACTCTTGAGGAACCCTGGTATAGATAATCCTGAATAAAGTATGGTCAGACCCAGGCTGGAGAATGTCAAACATCCTGAACTCAGCAACAAAGACAGGGGTCTGTCAGGATAAGTGGTTCTCAATCTTCCTAATGCTGTGGCCCTTTAATACAATTCCTCATGTTATGATACCCTCAACCATACTTTAAAACTGTAAACTTGCTACTGTTATTAATTATGATGCAATATATCAGATACACAGAATATCTGTATATACAGAATATCTGATATAGGACCTTCAAAGAGGTCATGACACACAGATTGAAAGTCACCACTGTCCCACAGAGTGAAGGTGAAATGGAGCCAGGCAGTGTGATGCATGGCTGTGATCCCAGTAATCCAAGATACAGAAGTAGGAAGATCATGAGTTTTAGGCTACTCTGGGCTCTTACAAAGAAAAAAAGTCCAGTTGACAGTGCCACTGTATCTTCCTCCTCATTGCGTGCTCTGTGCCACCTCATACAGGTGTGATGACAATCAGTACCCAAATGACTCAATCAAACAACCCATGTGAAGATGTTCTGGGAACCTCCACATTCTTCTCCAGCCTGGAGAGTCAGAGGAGTCTTTGTCTCTTTCTTCTGAAAACATATTAATTCCAAGCTCCTACCTTCTTACAAAAAAATAAATCAATTAATTAAATAAAGGAAGACTGAAGAGGAAAAACTTCTTATTGGCTGTCATCCACCTTCAAATTCTTCAGCAAGATTAATGTTACTCAGAGAGTGAGAGGTCTTTAGGTCATTGGGGATGAGTGGGCCTGTGGAGGAGACTGCTCAATTCATCCCCACCCCCATTCTCTCTTTGTTTCCTGGCTACTGAGGGAAGTGTGTTTACTTTGCCACATGCTCCTACCATGATGGGCTGCCCTCACCATGGGACTGAAGCAATTGACCCAATCAATCATGGGCTGAACCCTCCAAAACCATGAACATAAGGAAATCTTACTCTTTTTAAGTTGATTATGTTGTGGTATTTTCTTAAGGTGATAAAAAACTGACTAACACAAGTCCAATCAATAACCAAAAGGAGATGATGTCATGTGTTGCAGCTCTTTGCACCAGGTCATAATATGTCACAGAGAAGACCAGAGACCCAGGAATATCATACAATTTGTTCAAGTTCTGCAGCAGGCAGGCATCCAAGCTGGACTTCATGCTCAGGTCTCCTGGCTCCATGTTCAGGACTATTTATTCCTCCCCACATCTTTTTCAAACGTGGTTGCAGAATAAAACAGCTTGAGCATCTGACAACCCAACTGTGACAGAGACCAACAGACAAGGGAACTTGAACTTGTTTGTAAAACATCCAACCCCCACCTCTACCACCTCCCCACCTCACTGCCCAGCTCAGGAAAAAAGGGCAGAGCTCAGTAAACACAGCTTGCTAGCATTCCCCGAGGCTGTTGGCCATCAGCCACAAGCAAAACACTGCCAGGGGACTTGGTAAATCTCATGCAATTGAGCTTTTAGGAAATGCCCATTGCTGCCCTCCAGTGTCCCCATTAAGAAGGTCAGCCTCCCCCAGGCTTGGCATCCATGGTCCAATAGAAAAAAAAAGAAAGAAAAGAAAGTACATGTGGGGAACAAAGAAAAAGCCGCCAACGCTTTAATTTGTTTTTACACTAAATTGATTTTTTTTTTTTTTGGTGAAGTCGTGCAGTGCTGTCCTCTAGTGGTGAGTTCTATATCACAGCTGTTTGTCACATGGCAACTTGAATTTAAATGTTAAATAATTAAAATTAAACTAAAGTTGGTCTCATATTTCAAACACTCTGTGGTCTCAGGTGAACAGTAGCTGCCATATTGGCCATTGCAACTAGAGACTGTTTCTTTGAAACACTGAAGAGTGGAGAGTAGTTTTCTCAAGATCAGCACGGTGAGAAGTAAAATGTTACAGTTCACATTTGATCCCATGCATGATCAACTGGCATTCCTCATCCATGTCAAATCCCTGTAACCCTACAGGACTGAGTGGGCCCCAGATCCTGTCCCAGCCAAAGCATAGCTCAAACCTCTGTTAGGACCCTGCCTAAGGAAGGAGCTAAGGTGTCCATCGCCTATGGCTATGGTCAAAGGCAGAAGAAACATGGAAGGGTGACCTGTGCTCAATTCTTCCACTATTTCCCTGCCTAGCTGTCTTTTGTGAGCCAAGATCCTGGAGAGAGCAGAGCTGCAGTAGAACAGATGCCTTTGGAACAAAACCTCACAGTTTAGAAGAATCCTCACTTTCATGTCATTCTGGTTTGTTTTCTTGAGATAGGACCTTATTATGGAGCCCCATGTTGGTCTTTGACTTGCCTGTTTTAGCCTCCTGGATTCTGAGATTATAGACATGCACCATCATGGCCAGCTAGGAGAAGACATCGTATAAGTCAAATGTATGCTTATATTCTGGAATACACACACACACACACACACACACACACACACACACACACACGCACACGCATGCACGCACGCACGCACGCACACGCACATGTGTAAAGATAAAAGCATTTAAAGACAACCATACTTGTTAATACTGACAGACAGTACCACACCTTTTCAGGAAGACAGCTGAGAATGTGTCCCCCAACCAGTTCCTACAGAGCTCCCTATCTTAAGGTCTGGCTTTCCAGGTTTGTCTCTGATAAGTCTCTCGGTCCCAGAAGCACCTGTGAAGGATGTGAAGGAGACACACAGTGGGCCTCACACTGGCTGAGGGAGGCAGGTGGAGATAGAGCAAGGCTAAAAGGTGGCCACAGATATCAGCAGCAGTAAAACCGGAGAAGTAAGCATACCATATCCTCAGTGTTGTACTCAGGCTAAGGCTGCCAGAGTCATCTCTGAGGCTCCTGAGGTGATGTGAGACCTCACAGCACCATCACAAGCCCAGGTCACATACCCTGCACCACAGCAGCCAAACAGGTGCCCACAGAGAGCAGGGAGCAGGACAGATGGCCAGGACGGCGGCACAATAGGACAAACCAGGCACAGAACAGAAACCCTCAGTGGAGGAAATGCTCTGTCTATAATTGTCCCAAACAGGAAGAAAAAAAGTACAAGTGGAAAGACAGATAAACAGAAGGTGGCAGATTGCATTGTATACAGTTCATAATAGAGTATTTTCCGGCAAGTTGAAAATCCATACAATAACTACAAGTGGATCTCACTTGCACGATGTTGAGCAAAAGAACCTGGACACAAGGAATGTGTGCCTGGGGACTGTGTTTATATACAGCTCCATAATTTGTCAGAGGATCCTGTATGTTCAGACTCACTACACTCACTCCTGGGAGGCAAAGTGTGGATATGGACTTGGCAGGGGCATCAGGCAACTTCTGGGTGACTAGAAACATATTTTCCCATCGAATGATATATTTCAGCTGTGTGAATTCACGGTGTAGGTCTCATTCTCCAACAATGTCTTTTTAAAAGAGAGGAGGTATATAGTTTCTGAACCAAGTGTTAACTTTCTGTGTGAGAGGCTGTGCTGCCAGAGTGCACCTACTGAGCTGGGCCGGAGGGGGCACCTTTTTAATGTGTGTATTTTCCTGTTCTCCACACCCCCCACTCTACCCCGCCCCTCTGTAATCTTCTCCCATGAAGCTGCCCCAGCAGGCCTCACAAAGTGGAGCTTGTAGGAAATGCTCCAAGACAAGCAAAACCTTACCCGGCTAGAAGGGTCCTGCGTCCCCCACACCCCGCTCACGCCTCAAGGCCACCAGAGAGTCCCACAGCAGAGGTGCAGGGAAGAGAGGCAGGCAGGTCACAGTGAGCACTCTGGTCCTTCCAAACCACTCTCTGTCCATGTAAGACTGTACAGGTAGAGCCTTGTGCAGTAAAGCCTCTTGGCATCTAGCATCCCTCATTCCTAATGCACCATTCCAGTCACTGAGCTCCCATGGAGGTGGGGCTCCCTTGGTTCTGGGGCTTCTGGGAAAATATTTTCATGGATAGAAGGCTGTTAAATCTTCAAGCAGTGTTTCCAGATTTGCACAGGGGACAGATCACTATGGCAACCAATGTGGAGCCTGGAGAGTTATATGGGCAGCTAAGCTTGGCCTCAAGAGTGGCCTGTGTCATAAAGAAACCGGTGAGGGAATGGGAGGCTGAAAGTAGAGAGAGAGGCCTGAGGATACTTAAGAGGAAGGTTTCTCATGAACAACAGCTGATGCGTGAAGGGTGGAAGCGGGAAGAAGCTGAGTGATAGAACTGTTCCATGTGCCTAAACCTGAGACCACGGACCTGGATACAGAGTTGGTCCATAAATGAAGGGTCCATTTTGAAACTATGTGAAATGCTGTCAACTAAAGGACCTTAAGTTAAAAAAAAATTACTCAGTTTGATTTCTAAGTAACAATTAAAATACAGATGACTGAGGCAAAATAATTATCACTGGTGGCCAAGCCTGACTGGTAGTGAATGTTGAAAAAGGTTCTAGAGTTGTGTGTTAGCTAGAATAAGTGTCATTACCTGCAAAAACATCCAGCCCCCAAAACTTGGTCACTTAAGAAAACAGTAGCTTTACTACTGACTCACATTACAAACCACTATTGTCTTAAGTGACCAAGCTTTGGGGGCTAGATGTTATTACAGCTAATTCAGTTGCTGGCTTTGAAGATGGAAGGAACCATACACCAAGAAAAGCAAAATGGTTTCTGTGATGGTTAATGTCAACTTAACATGATCGAGAGTTACCCAGGAGACAAACATTTACATATGTCCTTTAGGAAGTTTCTAGATTTGGGTTAATTGAGGCAGGAAGTTCTATCCTAAGGGTAGGTAGTGTCATTCCATGGGCTGGGGCCCCAGACTGAATTAAAAGAGTATAGGCTGTCCACCAGCACTCATTTCTTTGCTTCCCGACATCTGCAGGAGTGACCAGCTGCCAAAAGAAGCCCTTTCTTCCTTAAGGTGTTTTTATGAGATATTTTTTTCACAGCACTGAAAAAAGTAGCTAATGCAGCCTCTACAGGCAGGAATGGGCACTGTTTGAAACTGAGGACTTGTTTTGCATCAGTGTCCCCTGGAGTGTGGCTTTGAAAAAGGAAGCAGAAGTTCTCTCCACTAGAAATAGGCCCCTGAGGGTGACAGCACAGAGCCAGTTCAAGCCTGCTTTCTGCTTCCCGGTCTGCCACATGTGGGAAACTTCTGAGACTTGGAATCAGGACAAGGTGCAAGTCAGGGTTCCAGGGATCCAGGGACAATGGTAATGTGTCCTCTGGGATGGATGGATGCAGCAGAACTGGCAACAGAATAGGGTATAGTAAGGAAAGGCAGGGTGTAGGTCTTGACGAGTAACCCCCCCCCGCCCCCCGCAACCCCTTGATGCAGCCCCAGAGTGGCAACCCTTATTCAGTGCCTTCTACATTTTGAAAACCTTAAAGGCAGTTTCTTACTGTACTTCTTACAACTCTTACATGTTGTCATAGCTGTCACATGCTGGGAACTGACTATGGATGCCACCGTCCCAGATTCTTGAAGGAAGTGTGTTTTGTTTCCAGGTGTTAAAACAGAGGCATAGAGCTTAATTTACCTGCCCGTAAACACACAGTTAGGGTCCACACTGAGGTTAGTGGTGGGAAGCAGGAATAAAGAGGGTCAGGCCTCTCTTATACTGCTACAGAGCCTCCTCTTCTTCCCCAAAGCCACCTCAGACCAGGCAGCCCTGCCAGCTCTCTGTGGCTGTGGCCCATCATGTATCTTCTAAGGGGCTTGGGGTGGAAACAGCAGCTCAGGGCGGGAAGGCCAGAATTGACTGTCACCTTACCCATCCCTGTCCAGCCCTTCAAAGACAATTCTCCCTAGTGTTTATCGCCTTTGTGAGTATTTATTAGCCATTTCTTTGACAAATTTATGCCAAATCAATGTTGGGATAACAGCTGGGCTGCAAGAATTGATTTCTTGTATTTAAGACGAAACTAGTTTAGTTTGGAAGCCCAGAGCAAAAGTCTTACACTGGCTGACAAGATAATGCTTAGCTCAAGGATTCCTGGGAAGCCTTCCAAAGCCAGATCCCTGGAAGGCCAATGGCCTTGGCCTTCAAGGCTTGGGCTTGAGAACTGGTACCATGTGTGCCAGGAGGGGCCAATAATCTGGAACATGGCCACTGAGTATGTTCCATATGCAGAAGGTAGCATTAGACACTGCCTGACCAACTATGTCTCCTACCTATCCCCTCCTTACTAAATGAGGAAACTGAGGCACAGAAAAGCTAACTTGATAGTTTGGATTTGTCTTCCTCTATGTAACTGAGACTTCTTTGTATCTAAGCTCAAAGTAACTCCACCACTTCCCAAAGTGAACCAGGAGTCAGGGCATATGGCCCCCTCCCATTAAAAACAGCAGGGAGGGTACATTCAGGCTTGCTACCAGCAGCTGAACATTCAGGTTGGATAAACAGCCCAACTATATCATAAACACAAATAAAACAATAACAGTGAAATCATAATGATCAGCTGCAGGGTGAATCCTAAACATTTGTGTGGAAACTGTCACAGGCCCCAGAACTCAGGAGTAAACTTGTATCATAGGAGAAATCCAAAGTGGTATAGATGGTGTACATTTTCCCAATATCAAACTTACCATTCTCTCACAAGGACTTTGAAAACTGCCCCAGGGGCTGAGGAAATGGCTCTGTCAGTAAGGAGCTTGCCATGTAAGCCTGACAGCCTGAATCTGGATCCACAACCCACACATAAAAAACTGTGTACAGTGGAGTAATTCCAGTACCAGGGAGATGGAGATGGAGATGGAAGGATTGCGCCCCTAGATCTCTCTCACTGCCCAGCCAGTCTAACCTAATTAGTGAGCTCCAGGATCAAAGAGAACCCCATCTCAAAAAAATATGGGAGAAGATGATTGAGGAAGACATCTGACGTTAACCTCTGGCTTCCACACACATGAGCATCCAAATAATAACATACCCAAAAATAATGCAAATATGAGCATACACATAGCTCACACAGAGATGGGGGAGCTCTGGTACCACTACTGAATTGCAGAGAAAACTGACCTTAGCCATTTTCCAAGTACTCATCTCTCCCAGCCACACCTTGTGCATCCATCCCCTCAAGAGCCGAGGGATGAGAGATTCACTACTTCTTGCCTCCTATTCACCCTAAATTAAGCTTCCTTGAGACCATTCCCCATGCATGCCCTGCTTGCTCAGAAAGCAATGGGCACAGTTAGAAAGCTCCGAGTTAGACCCTGCCATGGACAGAGTTAACAGACCCTCATGGGATCTTGTCCCCATTTATGCTCTGTCACCTAGCTATGTTGGTTAGTTAAGAAATTTGGGGGGATTCTATTCCCCCGTTGTTGAGTTGGGGCTCGATGCTAATAGCACGCTTTGGAGATGTAGCTCAGTTGTGGAGCACTTGCTTAGCATGCGCAGAGCCTGGAGCTCAGTCTCCATAGTGCACGAAATAGACAAGAAAGCAGTACCTGCCTCTGCTCTTGACTATGCATTGTAAGCCCTCGTTCAGGGTTCTCAATTCACATTTGCTATGTTACATAATTTCTTCAACTTTTTCTCCCTTTGGATCCATCACTAAATCCATTCTCATCCCACCTGGGTCCTCATGGCCTATCAACCAGATAGGGGTATCTTCTAGTCCATCTGTCCATCTTGACAGAGCCCTGGGGCACGGGAGACTTGCTTCCTTGTCAATGTTTCCCAAACAGGGTTCTCTGAAATTTTTGCTTTCCTTGAAGTGGGGTGTATTTGGAGCTAAAGGACCTGAGACGGGGTGTTAAAATAACATTAATGTTAGCAAACAAAGGTACAACACCTAATGGGGACTTCCAAGCCTTACCTTCAGCAATATAAGCTCTCAAATCTGTTCTGTCCACACTGAGTTATTTTTATGAAAGTCTCACCCTCCCCAAACTCACAGCACATCCTTTCTCCTCCTGAAATGGCCTTCTATGTCCTGCTAGTGAGACCCCGGAGCAGCCTAGGCCTGAAGCAGGAGCTGTCAGGATGGTCAGCAGCCATTACCTCTCATTCATCACTGTGAACATCAGGTCAGGACCCTGGGCAAAATCTAGGAAGTGGTTTCTCCCATGGCCAACCCACTAGTCCTCCTGCTGCTGGTCCACACAGCTCCCTGGAAATTTGCTGGTCCTTGGGGCACTAAACACCTAGAAAAGTCTATACATCTCCCCAAACATGTGAAGCACAGCACCTTTCTCAAGCTGTTTGTCAAAAGAATGTCTGTTAGTCCTCAGGCTCTTCGGAGCTGTCCTACCTGGTGAGTCTCCATCATTTCCTGTGCTCCATACACAACCTGGAACCCAGCCTCTCCTGCTTCTCTTCTGGGGGACAGGGGGGTGGGGGGGGAACGGGACGCGGGGGGGGGGTAAGTGAGCTTCTATCTCCTGTTCAGCTTTTTTTTTTTTCTGAGACAGAGTCTCAAATAGCTGGATCACACTAACCTGTTCAACTGTCTTTGTGGCCAAGGATGGCTTTGCACTTCAAATCCTCCTGCCTTTACCTGCCCAGTGACGGAGTTCATGGCCAGTGCGCAGTTGTGATCAACCCAGGACTTCCTGCATGTGAAGCAAGTATTCTACCAACTGAGAACACCACCCCCATCACCAGTCTTTAAACCCTCTCTTAAAGGCTTTGTGTAAACTAAACTCTCGCAACCTCCTGTCTCAACACTGGCCGCTAGATGGCGACGTCAAATATCATTTTTTCCCAAACTGAACTGCGGAACATCACAGGGTTCCCGGCAAATAAAGGGATAGTAAGAATGGGAAGGACTCTCGCCCCTTTTTCTACGACACCATCCTTCACTCAGAGGATGCTGTTTCTCCATCAGGGGTATGACCCTGAAGGCACATCTTCCTAAGCAGTGATCCAGTTCAGGGTGGACACTCAGACCGCCCAGGAGCCTTAAAACTAGTGAAGTCCAGCCATCCCAGGTCAATTAGGACAGACCGTCTAGATACGACTCTCTCTTCCTAGTGCTGGGGACAAGGAATGTGCTGTCGCCGTCGTCCGTGTCCGTCAGTTGCCCGGCTGGATTTGCTAATGTTGCTGGCCAAACAACTTTAGAGAGAGGGAAAAATACTGGAAAACAATTGCATAAAAGGTGCTGGGATGCCCCCACGGAGGCTGTGTGGTTTTATTTGTACATTTTTTTCTATTGCAACATTGCAACGCTGACTGCACCTCTACAATATAAGCAAATTCTGGTGGTAACCAGGCATTTAGGGCAAATTACAGGTTCAACACAAAGTCGGCTCCAGCTAGCTCTAACAGAGCCATTCATGGCAGCCCAGGTGATGCACACCGAGAACAGGCCACAGCCTAGATAGAGCCTTCCCTCATTTCCTGAGACTAATGGCTTCATTGGTTGGATAATGCAGCCGAAAACAGGGAACTCTGGCGTTTGAGATGTGAACAGGCCTTCCAGACCCTGAGCAAGAATCCTTCCTGAGCCCAGCCCGATGGTACAAGCCATAATCCCAACACTTGAAAGGCAGAGGCAGAAGATCAAGAGTGAAGAAGAGCCTGGGCTATACAGGGAAATTCTGTCTCAAAATAAACAAAAAGGAAGCATCCTCCTTATATGCAGAGTAAAGGAGACTGCTGATTCAGAAGATGTGGAGACACAGAAGGGGTCTGAACACACAAGCCCTGCAGGACCCCTCAGTTTATCACCCTTGGCTTACAAGTTCTTTCTTCATCACGGTCTCCATAGCTACATTCTGGCGAAGGTCAGCAAAACACACTGCAGTTCCCCTGTGTCGTCGGCTCTGCTTGTTAGTGGTAATGTAAAAATACAGTAAATAAACTCGTTATTGCTCTGTCATAAGAACTCAGCCACAAACTTAAAATAGGAATATTTTTTAAATAATTTAAAATATTTCTTTTTCCTCTTAATATCAAAATACAGCAAAAATAGATAAATTGGATTTCATTAAAATTAAAAGGCCTTTGTTTTTCAGAGACACCATCAATAAAATTCAAAAGCTTAGAGTTTGGTTGAAAGTATTTATAAGCATTTATTTGATGATAGACTTACAGTTATCTTAAAACAGGACACTTAAAAACAAATCCACTTTTATTTTTTTCCAGAGCTAGAAACTGAATTAAGTCTTCACACATGCAAGTGCACTCTACCACAGAGCTACCTTCTCAGCCCCAAAGTCTTAACACCCAGCAACCAGAGGGCAAACAACCCAAATCCTAATGATATAACATATAATAAATGATATGAATAGACATTTTCCAAGAGAAACTATACATATGGCTCATACATATGAAAAGTCACTAGAAAAATGCAAATCAAAATCACAATGAAACAAGACTTCTCAACCACCAGGAGCAAACCAGTCAAGAAGATAGATAACAACATACATTAGTGACAAGACAGGAAACCGTGAAACATCCTCTCTACTTTAGAAAAATGGTTTGACAAATCTTACAAAGATTCAAGATGGAGCTGTTCGTTCTATGATTCAGTAGATCCATTCTTAGATCTATTCACATGGGAAAATTAAAAATGTTCACACAAACAGAAATGTTCATGGCAACCTTGTTTATAATGACAAAAGGGCAAACATGACCCAGATGTCCATCAGCTGATGCATGGATCAACCAAATATGACTGACCCATATAGTGAACATGCTTCAGCCATGGAAACGTGGGGGTTCTGATGTATGCTTCATTGTGGATGGTTCCTGAAAAAGATGGTACAGAGTGAAAGAAGTCGATCACAAAAAGTTCCCTCATAACATGACTCCACATGTGTGAAAACGCACTGTGACAGAAGGATTCTTACCAAGGGCTGAGAAAGAAGAATGGAAGCCACTGCTAAGGGGTTTCTTCAGGAGGAGATGCCAATACCCTTGATTTAAATACTGAGGATCAGTATACACAGAGACAGAGACAGAGAGACCGAGACAGAGAGTTGGAGAGGCTAGGAAGAGAATTCCAGGCAGTGGACTGTGGAAATGGTTTGTACAAATGCCCTCTGACCTAAGAGCATTGTGCTTTTTGGGAAAGCACTAATCTGCCTCGGACCTATGCAGGGGAATCCCAGAGGAAGCCAGGATCTCAGATAGGGGATGGAGGAGGGGCAGAAATAATACCACCCTGTGGGGCATCTGTCCAGACCAAAGACCCCTGCTTCCTTTTCAGTTGACCTGACTGTCTTCCGAGAAATTGGGTCCCCATAGCATTCCTGACCTTGCACCTTCTCTCCTCTGCTCATGATGTCAAATCCTACACACACTGCCTTGTCATCTGTGGTGACATCTGGCCTTGGTGACAGTTGCAGAAAGGATAGGCCAGAGAGGAGAGAGTCTTCATCACACTTTATAGAGTTCTTAAAAAGCTGTTCCTCATTAAGTTGCCTGTGAGGTCTAGGGTCAGTCACTTCACAAAGTAGCCTGAGGCAAAGGTGCCATGCACCACCAGAGGCAGATCCTGCAATGAAGAAGACACCAATTAAGGGTCTTTCACTGAGTCCCTCTGTCCTGGATAAACCCACTTGTTAGCTTATTGCAGGTGCATGGAAGCCATGTCCACAATGGAGGAAGAGAGTAACTAATTCTCTTCCCAGTGGAATCATTGGAAAGAAAGGTGGGACCCTAAGACCCGTACCAGTCTGAGGATTTGGTTCCACCCAATCTGGGCTCTCTCTAGAAGTTGTCCTGGCAAGATCAGCTCACGGTGCCTCTCCCTTGGCTACACTGGGCTTAAAGGACTGGCCCCGGGCCACAGAAAACATTGTACCCTGCAATGAGGGTCTGGGAAAGGCTGGAAACAGAGCTGGAGGGCCTGTTTAGATGAGAACTGGTGAAGGATCCAGGTCTGTTTGCCCCATCAAGCTGGCCAGGCTGGGCCCACCTTCCTGCCCCACAGAAGGGGAATGCTCCTACCCATTGTTCTCCAGGATGCTTTGACAGAGAGGGAAGGGAATGTCGAGCCTAGAGACAGGAAGCTTGAGCTTCCGGGAACCAAGGTCTGCCAGACTCAGGCCTGCCTTCCAGACAGGAAAGCTGGTCCTTGGTCCCATGCAGTCCTGCCCAGCAGCTGGGCCACCCCAAGCAACACCTTACCCTTTCTGGGCCTTTGTAGGATTTAGGGTACAGGAGGCATTGTAAGTGGGCTGGCATAGGCAGAGAATTCAAGAATATGGAAGAGGGAGATGCCCAAGGTTTAGACTTCCCCGGGGCCCAGCTATACCATTCTGTCCATTATTGCACTCCAAACACTTCATACAGAACACACCGACAGGAGTGCTTTGCAGGTTCGATGCTTGGTCTCACACATTCACACCATCAGACAAACACCAGACACACAATCGTATCTCTGTACATACTCAAGGTTGCTTACCCTCTACGTTGTTTCATTGTCAGTGCCTACCAAATAATTACTGCATTACATGTTGCGTAAATCTCCAGTCTCCTCCCAACATCCTCTGGGGAAGGCACACAACCACTCCATTATACAGAAAGGAAACTAAAGCAGCAAAAGCTGTGTGACTGGTCTGGAATCAGCTAGGTGAAGCTAAGTAAAAGGTAAGGGCGATCCCAACAAGTCCTTGTCAGGCTCCATGCTGAGAACCCTTTCAGCCTGGCTGTTCAGTTGAAGGTGCAGTACTTCCCCAACAACACTGATAGGATGTCTGAGAGAAAGCGATCTAGACAGCTGGGAAAGTGCTCTGGCCAAGTTAGTCCCCTCTGCCCCCAAGAGTTTCTAACTAGCATTGTTCTCACCATCAGGAATGCGGTCCCCACTCTGCTCCTTCCTGGCCTCGGACAGGCTGCCCAGCACCCCTCTTCCTCCTCAGGCTCCTGTGGCTGCAGCCTTAATTGTCACAGCATCTGGCCTCCCCTATTACCATGATTTAGATACCCCCCACTCTACCCCAACACACACACACACACACACACACACACACACACACACACACAAGAGATCACCTCGTGAGGAACTCAAAACCTCCACAGATGATCCCCTAACACAGAACCTCTTCAGCTTGGTCTATGGTTTCAAAGCAGCTTGGGGGACATCAGGCCACCTCTCTGACCCTGTCACCAGCCTGGGCCTCTGCCATCTGGCTCATGCTCATCTGGGCATCTCCCACTAAATGGGGAGATTCCCCATGCCTGGTACAGAGCTAAGAAAAGCTCAGGCATCACTGGGTGGGTTCTTTAGTTTCGAATGACGAACAGCAGCAGTGTACCGGCAGTCTTCAGGTGCTTCACAGCGAACACTGACCTCCAAACACAATGCAAGCTGAGATCCTGCCTCTGCTTCTTAAGCAGAGACACTGGACACGTCAGTCTGCCTCTCTGAACTCCACATCCCCTTTAATCCTGCCTTCAAAAATGCTAAACCAAAAAGTGAGATAACTAGACAAAGACAAAAAAAGTTCTGCTTCGTCTAACACTTCCCTCTTTGGCTTAAGACCAAAAAAAAAAGTTTAAAATCAAAAAATTCATAAAGGCAAACTAAAAAATTAGTTAAGTAAAAAATGGCCATAGTTTGTTTCTCTATCTTTCTGATATTTCAACTTTTCCCTAATATCTGATTCCAAATTTCTATTATAATACCAAATAAAATTCATACAGTTGGGGACCTGGTAGACTAGATGAGAGGTGGTGCATTTGAGCTGGACGCTGAAGGGTTGGGAGTGCCTAGGCTCGTACAATGAGGAGGGAAGAGCATCCTGGAAGAGAAGGATGGAGGGAGCTCAGAGGGAAGAAGAAGTGGCTGGCCTGGACCGGTCCATCTGTAGTATTCAGCAAGGTCAGGCAGATCTACAGAGGGAAGCCTAGTTGGAGCTAGACACGGAGGCAGTCACTCACTGCTGTAAAAAGGCTACATCCACCCCTTGTTCTCATGGCCATCATATCAGAGATAATATATAAAGCCTAGGACCAGGATGCCACACAGTAGGGCTCACAGTGGGAGTCTTGGATTTGCCTTTGGTATCAAGAGAATCTACATGAAGAAAAAGAAAAAAAATTCTAGCAACTTAATCTGACTATAGACTGACAATGGAGTAGTTTGGTACAAAGTGAACTTCTCCAAAGAGGATCTGCTCCCTGTTCCTCAGTGACACTCAGCTCGGGTAGGAGGATCAGGTAGTCAGCCCACGCTGGCAGAAACAAGACAAACAGAAAGGAGTCAAGAGCGGAGCATAACTAATGCAAACCTGTGAGCTCAGTATTTGTGGGAGGGGCTGAGGCAAGAAGATCATGAATGTGTGTCCAGCATGAGGTACAGGACAAGATCCTGTGTGGAAAAAAGAAATAAGAAAAAAGAAAAGAGAGAAAAAAGGAGGGAGGGAGGGAGGGAAAGAAAAGAAAAAGAAAATTAAGAAGGGATAAAGAACTCACAGTAATGCTGCCCATAGCAAGACATAGCTCATCACTTTACTCCCAAGCAGGGCAGCAATGGGCTGGGAAGGGATGGGAAGGGGAATGTGAGCCCTACTGAGTGCAGAGTGGAGAGTGGGAATGCGGTCCTGGGGAAGCTATAGATTCGTCCTCAGTTCCCCAACCCTGGTTCGGATGAATGCACAGTTCCAAGTCCGTCCTCTTTAGGGAGAATGACATTTCTGTTCCATGCCAGGACAAGCTCATCAGTGGGACCCAGGTAGGTAGGGGAGAAAGATGGGGGCTTGTATCCTATGGCTGCTACAGAGGAGGTGAAATCAGACAGATCGAGGGGCTCAGAACAGAAAAGAAAGGAATGCACGAGGTGGAAGAACACGGGCAGGTCCCAGAAGGTGGAGGTCACACGGCTTCATAACAGTCACCTGTGATGAAGCCAAAGGGAAATTTTTGTTGACAGAAAGCTAGAATTTTTTTTATAGACAGAAAAACCCTTAAGAGTTCTATTGATCCACCATCACAAGGCAAGAAAGCCTGTTGGATGAAGAGCATCCCTGTGGAGATGAAGGCCTGTTTCTGAATTGGCATTGCACCAACAATCAGACCTCAGACAGCACTTAATTCCCAGACTCAGTTTCCCCATCTGCATAGCAAGACTAATAGGAACTAATCCCCAGGCTTGTCCTGGGAACTAAGTGAAGAGCTCTATTCACATGGACCAACTCGGCTCCCCTTTGGATGTTACCCATCTCCACTCACCAACTCCATTCTACTTGGTGTCTAATGGGCATCTCCAAAATCACCTACCCCAAACGGAAAATCTTCTCTTCTGCCACGCTTTCTATGTTCTCTCCGTCCAGTCACAGGTGCCTGGCAAAGCCCTACCCTCCTGTGGTCCACCTTTGCCTCACTGAATAATAGGACCCTTTTACCCATGAGGAAACCTGGGCAATCTGCCCAAGTGTCCATTCTGGGGGCCTGCCTTGTAAGATTGCAAGTTAGTCTGGGCCAGAATCCTAAAACTTTTACTAGCCCGCTACATAATGAATAAAAATCTTGACCTCATCTCCCCAACTTGTTGATTCTGAGGGAGGGTCTCTGGTCTACCTTCTTCCTCACTGTCTTCTGAGTTCATTTTTTGAGGATTTAAGCCTGACTGTACCTGTTTTACAGATGAGTAAACTGAGGCCCAGAGCCCTGACTGACCCACAATCACATCAGAAGTAAAGCTGCATCTTTTTTACTTCACCCAATATTTGTAAAATGAGATGGTGTCCACCAACTAACTCAGGCCGGTACCTTAGAACTGAAAACCACATCACCCTGCCCATAGGCACTCCAGTGCTCAAAGTGATTGTCCGCCCCATTTCTAAGCCATCCTACTGCCCCCTTCTCATCCCACTATACTGTGGAGTCACTGTGGAAAGCCAGCTCTGTGGAGAGGCTGTGGTAGCTGGATTTCTGTCTTGGTTACTGTGCCCAGCTAAAAGTGCCTCAGACCCACTAAGCCTCAGGTTTCTGGACTGTAAAGTGGGGGATATGACGCCTGCCTTAATGGCTGAAAGCTCTGATAAAAGTCCAGGGCCTCATAACAAGTGCTAGACTCAGAGCCCCAGGGGTGAGACCTGGTATTAAGGTCTGAATTAATATCCGAGGTAGGTCCAAGGCCTCCACAGGGCCAGGCTGACCAGGGTAAGGCCGCCCACCATAGGGTTTGCCTATCTTCAGGCAGTACTCACAAAGGAACAATAACAGGAAACCATCCCGAGGGGAAGTGGGCCAGGGCCAGTTGGAAAACCTACCTCCCTCCCAGGCTGGGTGTGGCTCCCCTCTGCCCCCTGAGGCAATCAGCGGAGCTCTCCACAAAGCTCAGCCCTGGACAGACGGTCTGAGGAGTGAAGAGTCTTCAGCTCACACACTCGGTAAGTGAGGCTCCCAAACCTTCCTCTTCTCCGGTCCCATTGAGCTCAAACTAGGAGGGTCTTGGCTTGTACATATGGAGGCTGGGTACTGCCGGACTCCCGGGGGACAGCAGCCTCTCCAGGGGCTGAGTAGGGCTAAGGAGTGTATACCTTAGTGTGCAAAGACACACATGTGTCTCATAGCCAATGAGGGAGAAAGACTCGGAAGTCTTACAAGTAGACGGTCTCCCTCGGTGTGACTCCAGTGAGCTGAAGTTTCTATTGATGATAGGTTCAAAGAAGACAAAGTTCCCAGGGCCACCCAGCATGCTCGGGCAGAGGACTGGTCTGAGCCCTTGATGTGAGTGGGATCTACTTTGTGTGGAATGGGCACAGAGCTAAAGGGGTAGATTTACCAAGGTCTGATTTACCTCCCATTATTCCCACCCACAACTCCTCAAAGAAATGAGGTAAGATTTGGAGGGCTGAAAGGGGCACTCACGGGCTCTGTCAGTGTCTGTCACTTTCAAGATGGGCATTCTGGAGTTCAGCTCTGCGCACTTGGGGCTCTGTTTATGAAATCTCTTCCCTCATCTCCCACAGACTCAAGGGGTGATTTGTGCTTTGGCAGCTGCAGTTAGGAAGGCAGCCTGCTGATTCTCCACCAATACCAGATACTCAAGACCTAGAGCCCAAGAAGCCCTGTGGCTGTGCAGCACAGCAAAGTCCCTGGGAAGCCCTCAGGGCCAAAAGCCAGGCTTGGAGTGTGTGACCCTCTGCACTGATCTAGCTTACTCACTTCCTCATGACCTTGGGATGACTACCTCAGGTCTCCAAACCTTCATTAGATAGGTCACTTCTGGGTGCAGTTCTATTCATAATCTGTGGTGAGCAATAGAGTACATGCAGAAAGAATATTCCAGAACAATGGCTACTAGGTTTGCTATCTAGTCCAAAGAGGGTAGAAAGAGTCTCCACATGATTTATACCCTTAGCTCTGGAAATGGCTCATAGAGAGAGACAGATAGCCAGGGAATGGATCTACCACCTGCCCCAGAGCAGTAGGTGACTGTGAATACCATAAAGATTTGGAATCTCAAAGCATAGGGACAAGTCACCTCCTCATCTCCTGTGAGGGGTTGGTGCCAGCATGTGAAAGCTGAAGTGAGAGGCCATATTGTCAGCTACCTGAGTACACTGCACACTCCTTCAGACATCTGTGCTTGTTACCTACCCCTGGAAAAGTCAGGCAAGCAGGGCAATCTCCAAGAACAGGTGACAGGAACACATGGAAAGCCTGGAGGATCTAGGAGGCTGGTGTGCTCCAGGTTCTTCAGAGCAGGGTGTGGAGACTGTGTAATAGGAAGGTTAGTGACAGTCCGGAACACATAGCTGTCCTCGGGCAGGTGAGGAAGTCACAAAACTCTCCTGTATCTGTCCTGAGCTCAGCCATCTAAGGATTGGAGAGTACCCGGTGACCCCAAAGGGACCCAGGAGCAGCTGAGCATCAGAGGAGCCCTACCACTTCTAACTTTCAGAGCTAGGAGCTAGTTCCCTGAAGGGGTTAAACTGCTCACCCTGTAGCCGCAACGCAACCATTGTGTAGCTAAACAAGGGCCGGACATGGGGCAGGAAGCCAGAAGGGCCACACTTATTTTCTTTCAAAGTTAGATGACTCACAGTTGCACGACTACCTCAGAGATGGTAGACACAAGCCAGCATCCCAGCAAAAATTCAAGCTCCTGGCTGAGTGGACCATTTCTAGTTGTTTTTATCACCTCTTTTGTACCTCTCAGTTGACATGAATAATTCCCAGGGGGTTGATGGGATGTTTGAGGTCCAGAGAGGCTAAGCAGACATTCTGAGGTCACATAGTATAAAGCAGAGGAGGATGGGGTAAGACCATGTCTTCTGACCCCAGAGCCATATTGGAGTTTAGGGAAGAGACAGTCGACTCACTTAGACCACAGTAGCCTGCATAAAGACAAACCAGGGCCTAGAGACTCCAAGGAATGACCTTACAGACAGGTTTTATTGTTATTGGGGAAATACAAAAGGCCCATCATAGCCCTGACCTAAATTGGCATTGATTACAGAGAGCTTCTTGAAGGAAGAGTAGGAACTTGGAATTCTGGGGAAACTATCACAGCTCCCATGAACTCAGCCTCAGTATCCCATCTTTCTGTGGCAGAGAATGATTCTTAAATCCACTCAGGGACACACACACACACACACACACACACACACACACACACACAGGCTGGCAGGAAGAAATGTGGCTCAAGGTAGATAGACAAGGGTGAATAACATCATCCTCTGAGGAGCGCAGGGGAATGGGAAATGAGCCTAAGGCATGACCAGGAAATGAGGGCAGCTGTTAGATAGCCAGAGGAAGGCACAACTGTAGAGTAGAGAGGACAGGTAGACAGAGGTCAAGCAAGGCTTCACCTCTTCTGCTTCTGTCCAGAAATTCCGTTTTTTGTTTCCTTTACTACAGATACAGCAGCTGAAGCCCAGATACAGCAAAATATAGACTCCCAAACCACAAAACCCATGAGAAACAGGACAGGTTCAAAGAAAGAAACATATGGACCTTGTTCTGATGCCCCACCATTGCTCCACAGCTCCAGCTCAGAGTCAGGAAGCTCAGAGGAGGTTGAAAGGCTCCCTAAAATGTGAGTCCTGCATGATGCTTGAGCCTTACCATGGGAGATGAAGAGATAGTCTGAATGACCTAGCTCTCCTTGAATGACCTAGCTCTCAAACACTCAGCATAAATAAGTTTCAAATTGCAGAAAAGATTTATCCCTATTGGATGTCTTTATCTCGAAAGTTGTGTTAAATGTTCAGAGGAATAAAAACTGTGATTGACTAGTAATGTCTGCCGTGGGTGTGGGAAGAGATGAATAGCAGCAGCCTATAATATAAGTTCTAGTGTGGCAGCCATGTCTTAAGAGACTAACTGCTCAAGGGTATATGTGCTCTCTCTGGGGACCTGTATGAAAGATAATCTCATTGTTTTAAAGAATCAAACCTATGCGGGATCTAGCAATGTGATGGGTGTTAGAAGAGCTATTTGGTAAGAAGCAAGAGCTTTTATCTGTTAAAGAACAGGCTGTGTTTGTTCTGACCACCACTTTCAGTGCTGGCTGCAAATAAATATACACGTTGGTTTTTAAATCCTGTAAGTGAAAGGAGAACCAGAAACAGTTTCAGAATGGGAGCCTGAGCCACAGTAGAGTTCACACCCCCAGAATCCAGACCTAGACTCTAGGATGAAGTACATACAGAGTTGGACCCAGAAAGTTTATGGGCAGAGAATGCTCAGGCTAGAAAGCAGAAGCTGGGCTGGAAGCTAGTGGCAATCAGAAGACTGCATGGAGGAGGTGGCCTAGGACTGTATTCACCCAGGGAACAAAGCTAGGAAGGGCACCCCTGCATGCTGGGCATAGGGCAAGTCTTGTACATTCTAGAAACCTTTAGGATGCCTTGTGGCTGGAAGGGTTAGGAGGGTGGAAGGTAGAAAGAAGAATTGGAGGGGCTGGTAGAGGACATGATCTGCCAGCTGGCTCAGGAGCTGCAACTTAGACATGGGAGACCCACAAGGGAGCCGCAAGCCAAGGCAGGGAAGCAGCAGGTCTGGAACCCCTAGGAACGGAGATAAAGAAGGACAAAGCCCCAAGGGGCCAGTTGATGCTTCACGCTCTCACATTCCCATTGTCCATATGGACAAAACCCAGCTGTCAACAAAAAGACAATCTAGGAATCACTGGAGAAAGGGGGTGATGCCTGCACCTTTAGCTCCCACTCTTGTCCTAGCTGAGGCTTCAAGTGTGGGGTAGAGGCAGGCAAGAGCTACCCACGGCCACACACAGAGCTCAGGCTCCAAAGCCACTGAACACGCAGGCACACCCCCTCTGTGTTCTGAGCCATCCCCACCCACCGCCCTGCCCCTCATCCCTGACCCCAGACCTCCAGGCTGGAGTCCACAGTCTGCAGGAGTCTGGGGTGAGGCTGAGCATTCCATCCTCAGAGGCCCTCCCTGGGGCTCCATTTGGCTGCCAGATCCAGCCCCTGTCCTCACTGAAGGCCACAGGCCAGACAGAGGAGAGGTTCTGTGCAGGAGTCACCTTTGTGGGGTTGCTATGGGAACATATGTATATACAGGGCTGTTGGGGACTTACATGAGCTGCTTGGAGAATATGAGGCTCCTGAGGGGAGTTGGTATTAGTTAATTAGTTATCTGCTTAGTTAGTTAGTTAGTTAGTTAGTTAGTATAGCAAACTGGCTCCCCAAAGCCAGAACCTGGCAGCTAGAATCTACTAAAGATTTAAGCAAGGCTCTGATTAGATGCGTGTGGCAAGGGAGAACAAACCCATGACACTGGCCTTATTTCCCGCTGAGGGGCTCCAGCTGGAGCCAAATTTCCTACATCTGTTCAGCTACAAAACCAGAACCTAGTCCCAGGGAGCCCCAGAGACATTTCAGCTCTTCCACAACCCTTCCTCAGCTGTTCCCCAAACCGGCCTTCTGCCTGTAATCTGTAGAACTCAAGGCTGAACCTGTCTCACAGACCTTTAGAGGCCAAGTCACAAAGACAGATGGGCCATAAAGGCAAATGGAAAGGGAGCTTTGCCTGATCTCCCACAATGGATGAATGAGAAAACGCTCCCTCCTGGGACTCAGGCTACATGCCAGCTCTGTTCCTCCCTCTCCCCTCTCCCACAGCTTCCCAGGTCCTTTCCTCCTAGCATACTTCTCAATTTTTTATATGGTGTGGTTTGTGTCCATTCTTCCATGGTGGACACAGACATAAAAGCCTGCGTAAGGTAGGTGCTAGTAAGTGTGCGAGTGATTGTGTAATCTTGTAGTCTCTGGGCTTCCTGCAGGGAAGTGGTGTGGTGTGACCTAGATGGGAAGGAACATCAAGCCCATGGGAATAGGAAGTCCTGGAGTTAAGGTCTCATAGCTAGGACTATGCTTGGAGCCTCAAAGGAAGCCAGAGAGCAGCAGACAGAGCCATGAGGCCCTGTCCCATCCATCAGGTGCTCAGCCAGCTTGGGCTTCATTCTCTTCTTAGTCCTCAGACTCTGCCCTGGGTATCTTATCTCTGGCACCTTAAACCAGGGCCGCTCTATAGATACAGAGTCCAAGAGCCTCTAAGATCCTCACCTATCAGGGCATAGTTGAATTCAGCCATACTTAGGTTCAGAGACTCATGTCCCCTGTCCTGGGCTCTGAGTAAACTCAACACCAGCTTGTTCTTTGTCTTCTAATTTGGGATCTTCTGGGCATATTTAGACCGACAGATGGCACAGCAGGCACTGCCATCCTTTTGGAATTTGTCTCAAAGAATGAACATGGTCCCTGAGTTAGGGCATCATCACAGCCCCTGGGTGGCAAAGGAATAAGAGCAACCCCTGAATGTCCCACAGTCACAGCTGAGCCACTGATCACTTCCTTTCCTCTGCCACCATTTCATACAAGTCTTCCTCTTGGATGCTCAGCACAGAAATCCCCAGTCCTCAAAACTTCCAGGTACCATTGGTGCCCTCATCCCACACAGAGACAGTCTAAGCATGTCTGAAGTTAGTAGAAGGGCCAAGAGAGGAGACACCGCTGGGCAAATGCAAAGGGGATAAAAAGAGTGTCTCCTGGACAGTGGCTAAAGCTTCCGGAGATTTTCTTCCTCTTCCTGGACAGGAGGAACAGGCAATGGCTACCCTACAAAACCCTTTCTCTCTGCTAAATTTCTAACACTAAAAACAATAGACTCAAATAAGTGTGACTACTGGGGTAGATGGTCCCCTGAGAAAGCATCCTTCTGAGACTGTGTGTAGAAGGTCAAAATTTAGAAGAATGCAGATTGTGCCCTGTGCAATCTCTAGAGTTTGATTTCCTTATCTGCCAAATGAGAATAAGAATTTCTGTATCCTGGACGTGCTGGGAAAACTGTATCTTGAAAGCCAGCCACTGAAAACTGTTATTATGATAAGTGTTACTGGAAATGGAGGTGATATAAGGACTATTTTAGTCTGGGCTTCCAGAGACTCTTCTCTTCCTCATTTACAAAATGAGAGTATTGGTAATTGCCTTGAAGGATTGTGGCAAGGTTTAAATCAGATAACATGATCAAGGAAGTTAGTCTATTCCACACCCTAAGCTCCAGCTTTGGGGAAGAGAAAGCCTTACAAGATCCCACTTCCCAAGAACTCAGACTCCATGGCCCTGCCTCCTCACCAACAGCTAGCTGACTAACAAGAGGAATGAGTGAGCAGACTTCCCAGATGCCATGGGAGCAAAGGCCATGCCTACAAGAGGTGGGAAACTTATAGGTGATCTTGTGGGCCAGCGGCTTCATTTCAAAGGATCATAGCAAGGCTTCTGCTGGACACAGAATCAGCTAAGAACTCTGTGTGTCCATCCAAAGTCCACCAACAGGCTAATGCCCCCTGTGAACCAGTAAACTTGGCTTCATTGAAGTCCAATATAATAATGTCTTCATATAACTGATGGCTGTTGCCAGCCCTCAGAACCATGCACTCTTCCCAACAGGTCCCAGTAAAGAATCCATGTTTGCTCATTGTGTTCTTCAAAGTCCCACAGGGAATTCAGTGTCCAGTGCAGGATCTATGAAGGGACTGCCAGCAAGGGCTACAGGAATAGGAGGAGCCAGGGATCATGCTGCATGTGGAAGCACCCAGAGACCAGCAATGGAGGGAAGCTATTATCTCCAGGGCTGAAGGAATGAAGGGAAGGCATTTGCAGAGCCCAGAGACAAAATCCCACAGATGTTGCCCAGTAGGAGCTATCATTCTGGAGTGTGCAAGCACAAAGGAAGAGAGAGGGATGGGGAAGAAGTGACCTACTTCTCTCCTGCCGTAACCGTAGCCCCTGCTGGACATCTCTTGGTCAAACACAGACAGAGGCCAGGGCCAAGGCTAGGAGTCCCCAGGGAAATTCTGTGATCCAGAGCAAAGGTTGGTGACAGCAGAGAGGGCATCTGGAAGACAAAATGATGCACACAAACTCTCAGAAAATGATTGGGTGGGGTATTATTACTATTGCTCTTTTGAGACCCAATCTTTCTGTGTAGCTCAGAGTGGCCTCAAGTTTCTGACAGTCACTCCGCCTCTGCCTCCCAAGTCCTGGGATTATAGGCATGTACCGCTTAAGGACTGTGTGTTCAGGAACACGCAAGATAAACAGGCCACAATCCTCTGATGACGCGACAAGCCACCACAAATCTGAGGGCTTAAAGCCACATGTGTGTATTAATGTGTTACATTACAGTTCTGAAAGCCAGGAGTTTGAAATGGATCTCAGAGGGCTGAAGTCAGAGGGCTACCCTTCTCCAGACTTCTTCCAGCTCCAAGGGTCATTTGTATCTCTTAAGCGGTAGCCTCTCAGCACCTCAGACACATCTCACTACATCTTTTTTGTCGTGTGACTCCAGACCTTCACGTATTTGAGACAAGTTCCCTACTGGAGACCTGCATCCTGAGCCCTCTCTTTACATTTTATTTTATTTCACTTTATTTTGGGGGCAAGGTCTCATGTGTCCTGGGCTTGCCTCCAGCTTCCTTCCTATGTGGCTGAGAATGACCTTTGAACTTCTGATTCTCTACCTTCCAAATGCTGGGATTATGGACTGAGCCAACATACTTCATTTGCATGGTGCTGGAGATAAAACCCAGGCTCTGTGCATACTGGGCAAGCAGTCTACCAATTGAACTACATCCTTATTTGTGACACAAGGTCTTCTTAGCTTGTCCAGGCTGGCCTTGAACTCACTCTGTAGCCAACTTGATCTTGAGACCCTCCTGTCTTTATCTTCAAAAGACCCTGCAATTATCCTGGGGAGTCTAGGATCAACTTCTCATCCCAAGCCTCAAGTAAGATCCCGTCTGCATTTAAACATACCTGCTCACAATTCCTTTTGTCATGCATGGTAACCTTTAGGATTCTGGTGTACAGGACACGGATATTTGGAGAACACCATTCACCTACCACAGTGATGTAGCTCTTCTCTAGTGTGTTGGTTCTTGCTGCTCATTTCTATGTGACTCAGGGGACATCATTGGTTCCTCAGACATGGTAAATGCTGTTCTAAATTAGGGCTTCATTTCTGATGGTGCTGTGTACTGAAATCCTCTTTCCTTTTTATGGTCTTCTTAGAAATGACACTCAGGCATGGCCTTAAATAATTTTCTGTAAGGACTGGAAGTGTAGCTCAGTGATAGTGCACTTGCCTAGCAAACATGAGGTCCCTTATTATATCCTCAATGCCACAAAATACTGTACAACTGTCTCTGAAAGGCTACCCATGGCCTCTCAGTCTCCAATGGCACTTTCTTACAGCTGCATCTCCCAGTGGGATTTCCACTTTCTTCTCTTCCTGTTGCTCCCAGTGTGTTGAAAAGCTCCAGGGAAGATCTTCCCCTCTCACAGCTGTGCTCCATGGCCTAGGAGAGTCTAGTACCCCAGAGATGCTCACCCCCAGCAGTACAGAGTTTAAGCTCTTGCCCTCTGCTTACCCCAGGCCTAAGAATTCTTCCCTTCCTTCTCTGTTTCACTTCCTACTATATTACTTTTCCATTTCCTAGTCGCTTCTTACTTGAGGGAACAGAAAATCTCATGCCTGGCAGTTCTTCCTGGGGCAGAGAAGGAAATGACTCACATAGCATGGCTGTAAGGTAGAGGCAGGTCACTTGATCACCCCCTGAGTCAGGACCAGACTCCTGGTGTGTCTTCTGCCTCCACTGCCCTCCCCCACCCCTTTGTTCACTGCCTTCCCCCTCCCCCTGCCTGGCATCTTACTCCAAGGACCCCTAGAATGGTTCTAGGCAGACCCCTTTGTTGATGGTTGACCAAGTCAAGGTCTGGAGAAGAGAGAGAGAGAGAGAAAGAGAGAGAGCCTCCCTGAGGCACATAGTACCTGTATTCAGAGCCCCATTCTAGGATACTGGAGTGTACTTCCTTCTAGGACAGATTTGGAGGAACAGAGGGGCAGGAACCATGGGTGCTAAGGTCAGCACAGACAGCCCAGCCCTTGCAGAAGCTGGGCTGGCGCCAGTGGTCCAGAGATGATGATATTAGAATTTCCAAACCTCCTGTGATGCACAGGGTCCACCCCTTCCCTCAGCAGCAGGGGAGGAGGCCACACCTCCCAGCTCCCTGAAGGCCTTCTGCTCTCTCCAGGCACACATTTTCTTCCCCATACCATCCTAGGAACTGCATGCAGGTCAGTGACATAGGGACAGGGAATGGGCGGTAGGGGCGGTCAGGGCTGAGACGACTTGGCCATGAACTTGGCCTCCACCACCATGAGACACTGGAAAATTTTCACTCTTGAAACTTAGAATAGAGGTCAGGACTTGGTTTCTGGATGACCCACATTTTGAGCCTACAGGTAGCCTTCTAGAGAGCAGAACCCATTTAACTGCACAAGGCCCTCACTTCAAGGGACTGCTGTGTGGTTTAAAATTCTTCCATCTCTATCTCAAAAATTCTTCTTAAATAAAAATAAATAAAGACCCACAACTCTGTTTTATGAAGCCAGCCTGTGTACACAGTCTTTCAGCTCCCATTCCACCCACCCTCTACAGTGGCTGTCACCCGTGAGTTCTGGACTGGGGAATAACCTCCTCCCATTACCACTACTGAAGGGCTAACCCCCAGATTGAGCCTTCTGAAGGTGACACCAATGCTAGAGGGGCTTTCAGTCTGGAGTGAGCTGGAGGCATGTTTGGAGGAGCCTTTCCATCCACCCCAGAGTAGCTGGGAGCACACACAAGGCATGAGGAAAGAGCTAGAATGTTGGGTCATGCAGATTTAGTTCAAGTCTTATCTCCATTTCTTGCAGTCTGGGTGATTTGGAGAAGTTACTGTTTGTCTCTGTGTCTCAGCTCATTTGTAAAATGAGGGTCACAATTATACCAACCTTGGAAGATTAAACGAGATAGTGTGTCCAAAGCACTTGGAACATAGCCAGGCGAGTAGTTAGCTCTCAATGGAGGTGACTGATTTGGGTTCATGTCTGGGTTTCATTCTCAGCTGTACCACTTAATCAAAGGTGAAGCTGACCTCTCTGCTCCCTCTTTTGTATAATGGCAATAATCTGAGTGTGCCCATGGTGCTTTGGTGCATGAGCATCAGTATTCCCAATGTCCTTCCCAACCTCCTGGGGATCTCATACCCCTGCATCTCTTTCATGCCAGCCTCTGTGGATGTATGGAGAAACAGTTTCTGGGCTTGCTTTCCTACTTAGACCAGAGTCTGGTTCTTCTCGTGTAAGCTGAGTGACAGAAAGACAAACAACTTTAGCTTCTAGGTGAGCTGCTCACACCTTTGGACAGTGGTCACTATACCCTGATATTATCTATCTTCTTTCCCCAGGTCAGTTCCTCCTGGAAGGATGCTGGCCACTGCTTTGAGCCTCTTCCTGGGCCTGCTGGCAGTGGTAGCAATAGCAGACCCTAACCTTCCCCAGCTACACACTCCCAACGTGCTGCCTGCCCACCAGCGTCAGAAAAGAGCCTGGATCTGGAATCAAATGCATATAGATGAAGAGAAAAACTCCTCACTGCCCCACTATGTGGGAAAGGTAAGCCTTGGGCTCCAGAGTGATGGAAGTTATCAACAACTGGACCATTGTAGCAAAGACAGCGATGAGTACAGAAGTGGTTGTCACTGACAGGTGACGGCAACAAAGATGGCAGAGGTGTGAACATGGTGATGATAATGGTGAGGATGACAAATGCACAGACAGTTGTGAAAGGGAAGAGGAAAGTGATGGCGATGATGATGATGATGATGGCAGTGATGGTGTGAGGACAGTGAAGGGAAAGTAAAGAGGTTGATGATGGTGATAACGGTGTCAGCAGTGATGGTGGTGGTAGCAGTCTTGATGACAGTAATTTTGAGGGTGCCAAGAAAGGCAAGGGAGGTAATGGTCGTGATGGCTGGGGTGGTGATGGTGATGATGATGGCGGTAATGGTGATACTGGTATTAATGGTAAAATGGAAGTTTTAATTGGTTACTTTTCTGTTGCTGTGACAGAATATCATGACCAAAAACAAGTCAAGAAAGACAGAATTGTTTTTTCTGGCTTACTTGTCCAGGGGGATAGAGTCCATCGCAGGAAGGGAGGCACAGTAAGTCAGTAGGCACAAGGAGCTGGCAGGACCCATTTCATCTGGCACAGGAAGCAGATGGGGAACAGTAAATGAGGCAAGGTTATAGCTCCTCAAAGCCCACCCCCAGCAATATACTTTCTCCAGCAAGGTTCTACTTCCCGAATGTTCCATGGTGCTCCCATCACTCCTATAATGAAATGTTCAGATACGTGAATCTATAGGAAACATTTCTCACTCAAAACATAACAGAAGGTGAGGGAGTTGATAATAATGTGAGTGGTGGTAATAATGGTGATGGTGGCAATGCTGTGCTTTGGTGATGGTCATGGTCGTGGTGATGATGATGGTCGTAGTGATGCTGATGGTCATGGTGATAGTGATGGTAGTGTTGACACAAGTAAAGGTGCTTTTCATAATAACAATAATATCCGTGATAATAAAGGAAGAGTTAATAAGGATAATGATGGTGAGACAGTAATGGTAATTAATTGTCATGGTGACAGTGAAGGGGAAATGAGGGAGCTAATTGCTGCTGCTGGTGGTGGTAATGGTGGTAGCAGAGATGATGGTGAGTGCAGGTGGTGGTGGCACTGGTAATGATGAGCATCATGGTTAGAGTGAAAGGGAAGTTATGGTGGTGATGATAGTTGTAATGGTAATGGCGGTCCTGATGGTACAGTGATGGTGAGAAGAGCAGTGGGAAAGGGGAGGGGAGGAGGTTATGGTGGTAGTAACATCCATAACGGTGGTAGTTGTACCGATCATCGTGGTAGTGATAGAGAACAAGAAGGTAACGGAAGTGGCCATGACAGTAATCTGAATGAGGAGGTGCTAGAGTTTATGACTTGGATCTTAAGATATCTCCCTAAGGTCATGTGCTAAATCTGTTGTCAGCCTGTGGTGCTATAGAAAGCAGGACCTAGGGGCTGGAGAGATGACTCAGCGGTTAAGAGCACCGTCTGCTCTTCCAGAGGACCCGGGTTCAATTCCCAGCACCCACATGGCAGCTAACAACTGCCTGTACTTCCAGTTCCAGGCAAACACCAAGGCAAATAAATAAAGTTTAAAAAAAAGAAAGAAAGAAAGCAGGACCTAGTGGTAGGTCATTAGTAGTGTGTACTCAAAGGTGAAATGGGGACTCCAGTCCCCGCTCCCCCCCCCATGTTCTGCTTTCCAGATACCACAAGGTGAGCAGAATAGCTGTGCCATGGGTGTTCCACCACGTTATTCCCCTTCCATAGGCTCTAAAGGCATGGCCATAGTTGTGAGCCTTTAAATTAGTGCATTAAAAAGTAAACCAAATGCTTTACAACAGGATGACAGGAAAAGATGCCTTTAGGGCATCTCAGGAACCATCAAGACACCACCCATCTCAGGCCCAAAAAACTTGTTTGAGAAGAAAACTCCAGAGCACTCTATACCACAGAACTGACTATGGAATCACTTCCCCAGGATTGGAATTCCATCAGGCATTCAGAGCCCACTGTGCTCAGGATTTGAGGATTTGAGCCCATTGTGCTATTTCTGGAGCCTGTACTGCACTGGGGTATTATTCTCATAAGGTTGGTGTGTGGATATGCAGATGTAGCACTGTAAGATTACAGAGGTTTCTACCAAAATTAAAAAAAAAATCTGCAAGGACAGATAACATAGTAGGTTTGAAGTCCTTGAAAGTTTCCCCTGAGAGGATGGTCTACAAATCTGTGAGACTGAAGGTGAATCTCTAACAGAGATTCCAAAAAGTTAGATATGCCAGAAACACAGGAGCCAGACCAAGGGAGATACCAGGGAGGCTGCAAACAGGGAAACCACAGGGGCCAGGCTACCTTTGGATTTAATATCATTCATTATGCCTTGTGACCTAAGTACTAGAAATGGAACTATAAGACTTGATGTTTTCCACACTAGATTTCTGGCATACTTGAGTCCAGTTCTTTCTTTTTGCCTTGATTTTTTATATATATTTTTTTTTCTGTGACAAAATATTCTGACAAAAAAAAACTCAGGAAGAAATGGTTTATTTTGGCTCACAGTTCAAGGCTACAGACCATCATGGTTGGGAAGTCAAGGCAACAGGAGGTTAAAGCAGCTGGTTTTATTACATCCACAATCAAGAACAAAGCGATGGATGCTTACTCAGCTCACTTTCTCTTCTATATACAGTCCTGAACCTCTGCCCAGGAAATGGTCCCACTCCCAATGGATGGGTAATCCCCTCTTAATTAAAAACAAGACAATTCCTCAAAGGCTCTCCTGACATAAACAATTCCTCACAAGCTAGCCCAGAGGCTTGTCTCATGAGTGATTGCAGATCCAGTCAAGTTGGCAATTAACACTTACTGGCACACTTTCTTCATTATGGGACAGGAATGTCTGTCCTGTACCACTGTATCCCGGAGTGTGTAGCTTGGCTTTTATTTTTAAAGGCTCAGAAGTTTCCTTGAGTCTCAGAAGATACTTCTTGTGAGCCATGCAGGAACTGAAAATGCTCTTGCAGATGGGTTGTCCACAGTGTTGTGAGACGAACATGAGCCCTTGGAGGAAGAGCCAGAATGTTATTCAGGACTGGCAAGATGGGTCAACAGATGAGGGTAGTTCTGCACAAACTTGACAACCTGAGTTCAAATGTGGCAGGGAAGAACACACACACACACACATACACACACACACATACTTCATTCATTAAAACAGAATGTCATAGTTTGAGTCTTCAATGTGTTAACGATTGTGACCCCAGTGAGGCTGGCAAACTATTTCCAAGAGAGGTTTGGGAAAAGAAAGTTAGGTCATTAGGGATGTTCTCATGAAGGAGATTATGGGGACCCCAGTCCCCATTTGTCCCTTTGCTTCCTGAATGCCAATAGTGAACCAATCTCCTCTGTTATATACTTCTACCAGGTTATACTGCCTTACCACAGCCAAGGCACAGTCTCCATGATCATGGCTGGTGGTTTTAGTGACTGTGGCAGAGACAATGATACTTGTATTACTTTCACATTTTTTTCCCTTTTTTCTTTTTTTTTATTCTTCCCTTAGACAATACATCCTGACTACACCCTTCTCATCTCATCCCCTTTCCCCCAAATCCACTACTCTTCCATTTCCCTTCTGAAAAGAACAGGCCTCCCAGTGATATCAACTGAACACAGCATAATGAGATGCAGTATCAATCCTCATACCAAGGATGGACAACACAACCCAGCAGGAGGAAATGGGTCCCACAAGCAGACAGATAGTCAAAGACACCCCCATTTCCACTGTTAGGAGTCCCACAAGAACACCAAGTTACATAACCACAACATGTACGCAGATGACCTCGTGCAGACCTACGCGGGTTCTGTGATTGCTGCTTCAGTCTCTGTGAGACCCTGTGTGTCCTGCATAATTAATTCTTTGAACCTTGTTCTCCTGTCCTACAATCCTTCCCCCCATCTTTTGCAAAGTTCCCTGAGCTCTGCCTAGTGCTTGGCTGTCATTCTTTGAATCTGCTCCCACCAGCTGTTGGATGATGACTATTGGGCTAAGCACTAATCTAGAATATAGCAGAATATAACTAGGAATCATTTCATTGATTTTTTTAAGTCCACTTTGACTCTAGGTCTCTAAGCCATTCTGCTTCCAGATCCTGAGCGTCTCAGACATGTGCTCCCTCTCATGGCTTAGGCCTCAATTTGACAAGTCATTGGCTATGCACTCCCACAAGCTCTGAGCTACCTTTGCCCCAGTACATCTTACAGGCAGGACAGGTTGTGGATCATAGATTTTGTGGATGGGTTGGTGTAAATGTCCCACCACTGGGCGTCAAGCATGGTTACAGAAGATCCTGTTCAGGATCCATAGCCTCCATTTCTAGGGGTCCTTTCTAGGGTCACCCTCCTAGATTCCAGGAAGTTTCCACTGCACTAGTTTCCACACCACCCCCTAAATGCCCAGCTATTCTAGTCTATTTCTCCCAATATGCTCTCCTTCCCTCCCTCCCTCCTGTTCCTATCCCCACCTGTTCCCAGCCCACCCACAAAATCTGTTTCCCCTTCCCAGGGATATCCATGTGTCTCCCATAAATCTCCCCTCTTTATCTAACTGCTCTGGGTTTGCGGATTGTAGTGTGATTATCCTTTTCTTAACACACCCCACAAGGAGCATCTCACAGAAGGACGGGTTTGCTTCAGCTCACAGTATAAAAAGAGATACAGCCCGGGAATCACATCCGGGAGGGCATGAGGGCTCAAGTGTAAGAGTAATGGTTATCATGTGTTCTCAAGGCAGGAAGCAGAGAATAGACAGGATGTAGGGGCACACTGTAAAATCTCAAGGCCCACCTTAATGATCCACTTGCTCCAGCAAGGCTCTAATTCCGAAAAATTTTACAACCTTATAAAACAGTGTTCCCAGCTGAGAACTAAGTGTCCAAACACATGCACCTATGGGAGGCGTTTCACTTTTAAATCCCAATATTATTGAAAGTAATGAGGAGACATGAGTGTTGTCCTAGTTCGGGTGTCTATGGCTGTGAAGAGACACCATGGCCAAAGCAACTCTTACAAAGGAACACATTTAATTGGGGCTGGCTTACAGTTCAGGGGTGGAGTCCATTATTGTCATGGTGGAAAGCAAGGCAGCATGAAGGCAGACATGGTGCTGGAGTAGTAGCTGAGTGTTCTACATCTGCATCTGCAGACAGCAGGAAGAGAGAGACACACAAGAGGGCCTGACTTGACCATCTTAAACCCCAAAGTTCACCCCCAATGACATACTTCCTCCAAAAAGGCTACATCTACCCCCAAGAAGACCACACTTTCTGACGATACTCCCAAAGAATTCAAATATATAAGCCTCTGGGGGCCATTCCTATTCAAACCCCCATAAGAGTGGAGGCCATTACAGAGATAGCCATGGAATGTCAATTTCATGGTAGAGATGGATGTGATGGTTGCTAAGGAGCTGGTGGTAGAGGTGATGATTGTGGTAGTGATGGTGATGATAGTGACGGTGAAGGACATGGAGAAGGTAGGAATAGTGGTGATTACAGAAATGTGCTGATAGTGGTGATGGCCGTGGCCCCAATGAAGGAGAGTAAAAGAGAATAATTATAGCTGTGATGAGGGATGTATCCATGGTAGACAAAGCATCATGGCTCATTTTCTCACACACTTTGCTTTGCAGAGGGAAATCATTAAGAAGGCCACCCTATGCCAAGGCTGAGGAGATCAGCCTGGCCTGAGGGTTAAGGACTTGGGAGAATCAGCTAAAGCTGTATTTAATATTCCCACTTGAGAGATAAGGTCTGAGAAGCCTTCTGCAAAGTCACACAGGTCATAATGCTGACCACTCAGGTCAGTTTGCCAGTCCTGATCTTGGGCTCTGAACTGCCTAAAAACATCTTTTCACCAAGCATAATTGTATCAACCTATAATCCCAGCATTCAAGAGACAAAAGTAGAAATATCAAAAGTTCAAGACTAGCCTGAATTAATGTCCCATTATGAGATGTTTGACCCAGGTCTGTCCTCTGAGGAGGCAGTGTCAAGGTCTGTAATTTCACTGTCAAACTCTAAAATATGGTCTACATAAGTCCATCTTCCTAGATCTTGAAGACAAACTAAATGAGTGATAAATGTTCTTACCATGTCAAATTGTCATAAACATCAAAACACTCACTTTAATTCAAAGGTTTGACCTTCATATATAGTAATAAGTTTCTGGCCCAGGCTTTCCGGCCTAGCCTAGAGGTGTGTACCCACTCACAGCCCCACTGCCACTTAACACCAAAGAATCACACAAAGACTTATATTAATTACATGCTGATTGGCCTATGGCTTAAGCATATAACTTGCTAACTTTTAACTCTTAAACTAACCCATACTTATCCAAGTGGCTTAGTATCTTTTCTTCAAGCAACATCTGGTCTTCTTTCCTCTGCATCTGCTGGTATCTCTTTTTGACTCTTCCTCTTCCCAGAGTTTTCTTAATCTAGTAGTCCTACCCATACTTCCTGTCTGACTTCTGGCCAATCAGCATTTTATTAACCCAGGAGGGACAAATATATACAATGTACCAAAACACAATCCCATAGCACTCATAAGAGGTTTTCACATGCAATGAGAGGTCAATGAATTAAGCATCTTAAGAGCTATCTGTGAGAAGAACGCTTCTGACAGCATTGAAATCTCACCATGTCAACTTCTTTGAATTCACACACCAGCTATAAGACTGACCAGATCAGTGCACTGGAGGAAGAATAAACAACTCCAAGCCCCAGACTGAGTGCTAAGAAAACGGTACAGAACAAAAATGTGCTCCCCACTCTAATGGATAGGGATGTACAAACATCTGCCTACAGACCAAATACGGCCCTCTTCTTGGTCTTATAAATAAAGTTTTATTGGAACACAGCTACATTAATTAGTTTACTAATTGTCTATGGCTGCTTTCATGCTATAATGGCAGCATGGAATAGCTGCAACCATGACCATACAATCCAAAAACCAAAACTGTTTTCTCTTTGGCCCTTTACAGAAATAACTTACCACCCTAACCCTAACCCTAACCCTAACCCTAACCTGAGCCTAGAGAGCAGGACAACCTCTCTGTGCCTAAATAATTTTTATGTAACAGGTTATATATTTATATAAAATAGGCATACAAATCAAACATTTACTAATAATAAATTATAAAGAAAATAATTTCTAGACAATTCTTTGTACATATAACTTTATTATGCATTAAATGAAAGCAAATTTGCATGATAAGGATATTGATGCATTTTTTATTTTTGCATAAATAACTGGGTCTTAAGCTAAGCATGATGGTACTTCTTTACAATGTTAACACTGAGAAGGCAGATTTGGGCAGATCCCTGGGGCTTATAGACCAGCCAGCCTAACCCACTTGGAAAGCTTCAGGTCAATAAGAGACCAATTTCATACCCCCCAAAAGGTGGGCAATGCTTCAGAAACACACCCACATTATCCTCTGGCCCCCACACAAGCACATATGTGTGTATGTATACCCGCTCCCCCTTATACACAATACACATGAACCTCCACACAAAATAAAACAAAACATTGGCTAAATATTTTATAAACTACTCATAAAGCATACTGAATCCAGTTTTTCAGAATAGATGTGTTTTTCTATTGCCTGTCTTTTTGTCTGTAACAGGGTCTCACTTTTAACCCAGACTAGCCTGGAACCCACTCTGTAGATCAAGACGGCCTCAAGCTCACAACAATCTGCCTGCCTTTGTCTCCAGAGAGTTCGTGTTAAAGGCATGAGCTACCTTGACTCAATATTGCAGTTCTATAATGGTCAGTGTAAGAACAGTTTCACATAAAACAGCACAAAATGGCAGAAGTATGTTTAAGACCATATTGGAAATTCTGTTCTAACTCAAAGATAAAATTAGTTTAACTACTTTTTAATAAACCTCAAGTCAACAACTCAAACAGAAATTTAAAAATTAACTTTTCTGACATAATTCAAAAGCACACTAATATGAATCTTATCTCATGAGGAATGAAGGCAGGAAAATGTTAGTCTATTTTGCAAGCCATATTGGCATACACCTTTAATCCTAGCACTTGGGAGGCAGAGGCAAATGAATCTCTGTGAGTTCGGGGCAACCTGGTCTACATAATGAGGTCCAGGACAGCCAAGGTTGAATAGTAAGACTATATCTTAAAAATAAAAAATAACATTATATAAGGATACATATCAGTATATGTAGATATGAAATGTCTATAATTTTATATACATATAAGTATATCCTATAAGAATATAAGTCTCTTTTCTAATTATTGTTTCTATAAGAGCAGAAAACTTTGCATGCATAGCAAAATCACTGTAGCCTATATAGTAGTCTCAAACCTGGGCCAAGTGTTTCAGGTGTCTCTTACTGTGCGGTGCGACATGATGTCACTCACAATGCCTAGTGCTCACTATGAACCAAGGCAGCTGTAAACTTTCGTGACACAACACCAGCAAGTACCATCAGAAAGACCATCACCCGGTGGATTATTAATTACATTTTGGTTATTGCACATGAAGAAATTATTCAGTGTTGACAGTTTTTTCACAGCTTCTACGTTGAGGTTGAGGACCACAGTTTAACAATCTGAGATCTAGAGAAACAGCATGTATCAGAAAAAGAACCCCTTAAATGATGGGGATGAGAGTGTTCTGGCGATAGAGAGACAGGCCGAGAGGACCTTTGATGTAAGACACAAGTCTGGACAGAGCACGAGAACTGACTCCCTGACTCCAGTTAAAGGAAATAGAGTCATCTGGGAAGTGTCGCCTAACAGCCCCACCCACAGCCAGGTGACTAGGCACTTGGCTAGTCCGGCTTCCAAAAATGGCTTTTTTCTGGGTGATGTAAATACTGCCACCTGACCAGGCAGAAGGAAAGACGCATGTCTAGTTACACAGTGAGCCCTGTGTCGTAGAGGGAAATGCCATAGCCTAATTATGGCTTTCCTAATGGGATAGCTGGCCATGAGTCATCTTCCAAGGAGAAAAGGTTAGTCCTGAGGGAAATCTGAAGAATGACTCAGGAAAGGCAATCAGAAAGCAGAGGCCAATGCCAAACAGGGTAAGTTTCAGAGGGGTAGGTGACGGTCTGTGTTGTGATGACAGAATCTACTTGGTACCTAGTATAGGACTAGAGGAGTAGAGGAAACACATGTGATCCCCACCCTCATTAAAACAAGAGTATGTTAGAGACACAAACCCAGAACTCCAAGGATCCTCTCGTGACTCCGAAGACACAATCTGAAGGAAATACATGTTTATTGAGGTCAGAGTCTGGAGCTTGTGTTTATAAACCTGGATGGACAATGGAAGGCAGCTGAGAGCAGCCTGCCAGGGCAGGGCAGCTGTTGGCACTGAGATATTCCATCCGAACACAATGACATTGGAAAGGGGAAGGGGTAAAATCATAACCCCAGTTCAGTGGCGAGAAAAACAGAGAAGCTCAAAGGAAATAGTATCCAGTGAGAGTCCTGACCAGCGCACCTCCCAGTTGTCAAGGTCATTAAAAATAATAAAATTCTCAAACACTGACACATCCAAATTAAGCGGTGGAAACATGATAAGTAAATACTATGTGGTGTTCTGAAAGGCATCTTGGGACAGGGTGGGTGAGGTGGAGTGACAGACAGACTTGGATAGTCGGTAAAAACACGGAAATCTGTATAAGCTATCTATGTTAATCAATAATACTTCACCTATTCTGGTCCCCTTGTTGCAACAAGGGACCACACTAATGTACGATGTGATGCTGAGGGAAAGGGCAGCGGGTGCCCAGGAACTCACTGCACCCGTGTCTTGTTTTCCTTAAGTCTAAGAAGAGCTATGGGGCTGGAGAGATGGCTCAGAGGTTAAGAGCACTGACTGTTCTTCCAGAGGTCCTGAGTTCAATTCCCAGCAAAACCACATGGTGGCTCACAGCCATCTATGGTGAGGTCTGGCGCCCTCTTCTGTAAAACTGTATGCATAATAAATAAATAAATCAAAAAAAATTTTTTTAAAAAAAAAGAAGAGCTATAAAAAATAAAATGGTTCAAGCATGGCAGTGCATACTGTAATTCTGGTACTCTGGAGACTGAGGCCAGTGCCAGCCTGGGTTATATAGCCAGAAAGAGGGGAAGGATGGAGGGAGGGAGGGAGGGAGAGAGGGAGGGAGGAAGCTGTGGGGTGGGGAAGAGTGGGGAAGAAAATGAAGAAGATGGAGAGAAGGGCACCCACGAAATCGGCACTGTTCCAGTTCTTTTCCAAAGTAATCTGGCTTTCACTCCACTCCGTTCACAAAGATCCCTAGGCTTTGATGAAGACCAGTCTCAGCTCAACCTGGGCCTTGCACACGGTGTCAAACCATTCCTCTCCTTCTTTCCCTACTATCCCCACATGCCACAGGTTACAGAGCTGGAACATGGATTCCTGCCCCTGTCTAGCTGTTCATTATCTGCCCTGCCCATTGGACCTACCTGCTCCCTACAGAGTACAACCCCTGCTCCAGGATCTCTGCTAGTCCAAGCTGCTGCCCTCCATCCTCCTCCAACGCCTACTGGAGGGAAAGGTCATCCCTCCATGCTTCCATTCTTTCACCTTCCAGAATCTTCTCTGTGCTCTGACATCTGGTTTCGGAGCCTTCCACTCCGCTGTCACCTCCTCATTAAGAGCTCTGGTTACTGAACAATTGCTAAGCTCTAGGGACACTTTAGACCTCATGGATTGATTCATACCCTTCTGGATCTTCTTCTCCCCTGAGGCTAGCATTCTTGACCTCCTAGCCACTCTGTTCTCCTCCTATCTTAACAAACACTTACTGGACACCTGCACATAGGACATTGCTTCATCTGACCCCCAAATGCTGCCCTCTTGGGATGTCAACCTCCCACTATAAGCTCAATTTTGAGAGCCAGAATGGGGCCTCTGATATCTATGAGTCTGAGTCCCATAGCAGGCTTGATACCAGGATACCTTGTGGGCATCCAATTTCTGGGGATTTTTCCAAGTGGAATTCTAGTTTTTGCCATTCTAGCCTTCTATAAAGGAACTATTTTGAACTAATAAAATGTTATAATCTTACAGACTTAATATCCTTTAGCTGTAAAACTGAAATATTTAGCACTTGAATTTTTTAATATCTTGTGGCTTGTGGGTCTGTCATTAAGAACCACTGCCATTCACCTCAGTAATGTCCAGTGCTTGGCATAGATTGGTTTCCCTTAAGCTACTAACAGCATGCATTATCAAGAAAACAGCGCAGTGGTCTAAGAAGTAGAGGAAATCCTGAGTTAAACAAAGCTCACTGGGGTTCTGTTCTGCAGATTAGAAACTGCAAATCGCCAAGAAGAGAATACTTCATGCATCATTCCAAAAGCAAATTTACTGAGACTAATGCTTGCTGTGCTGATAAACGTCTGACAACTGCCTTTGCAGGGAAAGTACAGATGTGTAGAACTTGCCAAGTCCTATAGTGTAAATACTCAGTCTTCAAGCTGGTGATGTGCATCCCTGAAGTCAGGGTTAGTACAAAATGCACATGGCCATACCCCATTTAGTATCACCTCAGGAAGGTGGCTAAATACAGTAACACAGCTAGAAACACGAATTCCGAGGATCTTTGCTTCTAACATGCTTCTGTTAGTTACATTCCTGTTGCAGTGACAGAATACTTAATTAACTAAAGCAACTTCTGGAAGGGAGGGATCAACTGAGCTCACAATTTTCAAGGTCCAGTCCATCATGGCAGGGATGGAGGGGCAGATCCACAGGAGGCAGAGAGAGATGGATACAGAGGCTTTGTTTACTGTCTTTTTATTTAGTTCAGTGCCCAGTCCATATTGTGATGACACGTACATTCAGTGTGGACCTTCCCATTTCAGTTAATGCTCTGTAGAAAAACCATAACAGACACATGTCTCATAGGCTGATTCCAAATGCCCAAATCCTAGATTGACAAATTATTCATAACAGTGATTTATTTTATTATATGTTTAGATGATTTAATACCTTTATTTGGCCACATTTAACAGCCAGATTACACATATTCCCCAATTCTAGCCAAATCTTCAAAGCCATGTTGAGATCAGCCAGCTCAAGTATATCACTGGCGTGTGCCCTGGTTTTGCATGAGACAGAAAAAAAAAAAAAAGCCAGGTTTTCTAGCTCTCATTTCCAAATGAGCAGCTCTACTCATTAGTGCAAATCAACCTTAGAAATTCAATTAGCTCCATTTTACAGATGAGACAGTAACAGTGTCTTCTAAGGAACAGTGATACCCTTACCCATTTTCCAGTGAAAGTGCCTTACTGAGCTCTAGGCACCATTCTAGGCACTGGGAATAGCTAAGAAATGGCCATCACTGCTTGCAGTGACCTGGTGAAGAAGACCTCACTGTTGACCAGTCAAAAGTTCTTGTTTAAAATTTCAGTGTCACAGTTAGGATCCCAACCTAGGACTACGTATACGGTCTTCTGCAAATACACATGCATACAGACATCCCCACATGCACAGATGTGTGTGCACACACTCACCAATGCAAGCACCCATACTTCTCACTCCTAGCTCATGTTGTCTGTTCTTTCTCAGATCAAGTCCAGCGTGAACAGTAAGAATGCCAAGTATGTGCTCAAAGGAGAGTCTGCTGGCAAGATCTTCCGGGTCAATGCTGACACAGGAGATGTGTATGCCTTTGAGAGGTTAGACAGGGAAAACACAACTGAGTACTTCCTTACTGCCCTCATTGTGGACAGGGAGACCGATAAAAACCTGGAACCACCTTCCAGCTTCACTATCAAGGTTCATGATGTAAATGACCACTGGCCTGTGTTTAAACACCAGGTCTACAACGCGTCTGTGCCGGAGATGTCAGCTATGGGTATGTACCTAGTCTGCCCTCTCTCTCTCTCCTCCTGTTCTTAAACCAGCCTGGATGTGCCTTTCACATCAGCCACCTCAAGGCCTAGGGTCAGGCTCCAGTGAATTCAAGGAAGTCGTTGTAATGCTGTGTTGCCTCTTTACATTATTTCAAAAAGTGTTCCCAAAGGTCAACCTCTGACCTAGTCTCACACTAAACCCTGACGCTAATCATAGGTGGGTTCTGATCCTCATAATGTGCTAAGCACTGATCCTCCTTATAGCCTGGACCCTGGCTGTAACCCCAGAATGTGTCATCACTCTGGACACAGGCTTAGGAGGTACTAGCCTGCCCCCATCCTGTTTCTAGAAGGTACAGGAAAAGAATGTCCAAGAGTTGTGTTCAGATACCTGGGGACAGACCTTTTTGAGGGAGCCATAGAACTCCAGAGACTGAGAAATGTGATTTCCACTCCTCTGGAGACTTTCCAATACCCTTTCCTCATTCTCTCACCTTCAGAAGAGGCAAAAATCATCCAGAACTCTCCTACGGTTCTCTCTCAAGCCCAAACAACTTCCCCTCTTTATTCCCACACACACACACACACACACATGCACAAACCACCTGTGTTGGCCACGCCCCCTCTGGCACAAAGCAGTCTTTCTTCCCTCAGTGTGGGTGATGAGAACAACAGAATCCTACCTACTCCCACCAGGGAATTCAGTGAGGGACATTCATGAGCAGATACACCAGAACTCTCTCTCCACAGGGACCACAGTTATCCGTGTGACAGCAGATGATAAAGATGACGCCACTGTGGCTGGCCATGCCACTGTCGTGTACCAAATCTTAAAAGGAAATGAACACTTCAACATTGATAATTCTGGTCTGTATGACTATCCCTTTGGGGCGGGTACCTATTTGGAGATTTGAGGGAACATGAATATTGCAGGTGCCAATGCAGAGGGAAGTTTAACCTGACAGGTGTCACTAGCCATTGACCCAGGGAAAGAATACATAATATACATAAAGACATGTTGGGGCAGGTTCAGAGGAAGCAGACACATGCACTCAAGTGCAAAAAGAAAATCATGGTCTTTTCACCCAAGCAGAGACCAGGACTCAACAAAAAAATGCTGGTTGGAAGGTCTGTGAACATGTTCAGAGACATTGGATTTGAACTGTACACTTCTGCTCAGCTCTACAGTCCTTAGTCAGGTCAATTAATATCTATGAGCCTTACTTCCTTTGTCTAGAAAATAGGAATGCTCATAGTCCTTTGTGCAATAGCTGTGAAATTCGAATTAGATTATGCACAGACACAGCCATGCCACATAATTTTTGTGCCTTGTTAAGAAAAAACTTTAGACCAATTAAATTTTATCAAGTTTAATTTTGCAAAGAACAGTTCACAAATTGGGACACCCCAGAAGCCAAACAAGTTCAGAGAAACCCCAGGGCTGCCACATAGTTGGGTGATATTTATAGTGCAGAAAAAAACCCTACAGTCTAGAAACAGCTCAGTTGGTTACAGCTGGGGTGTCTGCCTTATTTGAACAGCTTGGAACAGGTGGCAACCTATGATTAACTGAAGCACAGCTGCTATGATTGGCTGAGCATGCTCCTAAGTTAGGGGCTTTATTTACACGCTACTAGGTTGTAGTTCATCACAGAAGGATTCATGTCTACAAAGTACAGAAGATTTCTCAGGCCAAATTTGGTTCAGTTTAACACATTTAAAAAACTGTAAGTATTGAGTCTTGGAAGCAAGAAAGAAGGCCACTTAGTCAAGCTAGGCATACTGTCTTCCAGAAGATGAGCAAATACATAGTGCAACTGATACCTCTATGAGCACCATGATAGATGTCACTAATCCATCACAGTTCTCTCAGCACTAAAAATGTAGCTACTTCTATACATGTCAAGATAGACATCATTAATCAAGTACAACACTCAGTACTAAAACATGGCACAGCCAACCATATCTGTTTGTACCAAGGCAGACATCATTAATCCATTACAGGGTGCTCACTCTGAGCCTGGAACTGGCCTTATGGTATTTCTCAACGTAAGGTTCTCTCTGATGAGGAACATCATTGGACCATACATGTGGCCAGCTTTCAGCCATACAGGGAAAGGTGTGGAGGAAGTGGGCTATAGTCCTGAGGTTCTCAATCTCAGCTATATTGTTAAGTCACCTGTGTTCTCTCCAGGAAGGATCTGGACATCCAGATTTCCTCAAGGCTCCTCAGATAACACAAATTCCTGTTGGAACACTTTTTTTTCCAGGATCCATTTTCATAAAAGACAAAAACTTGGACAGAGAGAAGACGACTGAGTACATGATCGTGGTGGAAGCACGAGATGCTCTGGGTCTTCGGGGAGAATCAGGCACAGCCACTGTGCTGGTGGCACTGGAAGACATCAATGACAACTTTCCCATCTTCACTCAGCGTAAGCCCCTCCCACAGAGCTTCGAGTAGACAGGGGCTGGGGCACCCCAGACTCAGTGATTTGGGGGCTTTCAAAAAGGTACCCTGAACCCTCTACATCTCCCCATATCCCAGGATGCTTCTGAAGCCAGAATATGGAGACCTTACTCCATCCTTATATATTGCTCCCAAGGTCACCCAACTATCCACTAATGGGTCCCTTTGCAGAACAAACCAAAATCACACCTCTGCTGATGCTACTACAGTGCTTCAAATCCCACTGTAAGGTAGAAGCAGTTTCATGCAGATCCCATAGGCTTGGGAAACCTAGCCTCTTTCATTGTACCCCAGAAAATAGTGGTACCATAAAAACCTGGCATAAAATTACCCATAAATTGAATTTTCTCTTTAAAAAACTATCTTTAAAGAGATTTTCCTGTGCCCTGAGTAAGACTGAGCATGGAAAGTAAGCAGGGATGTTTACGGCACCCTCTAGCTCTGTTGTAATTCTGGCCTCAGTGGCCCCCAAATTATCTAGTCTAAAGTAGCTTTGTTGTATATGGCATAAACTTCCTGAAGGCAAGACTGTCTTTATTGTCTATTGATTTTGCAAAGTAAAAAATGAGTTTAGCAACTACTTAGTGGATTGAACAAAAGATGGACAGACAGTCAAAAGACAAGGCAGGCCTCCTTGCCTTGGGACACAGAATCCCATGGTCATAAGTGTCTTGCCTGCTTTCTAGCAAAATATTGTATGGCACACATATAAGACAGATGCCTGTGGTCTCAGAAATAAGAGACAGAGGCAGGAGAATTGCAAGTTCAAATCCAGCCTGGGCTACAGACCAAGCCTCTATCTCAAAAGTCCAAAAGGGTAGGGGTGTAGCTAGGTAGCAGAGTGTTTGCCCAGCCTGGTAAGACCACTGGTCCAATTTCTACCACTCTGTATGTGTGTGTGTTTGTGTGTGTGTGTGTGTGTGTGTGAGAGAGAGAGAGAGAGAGAGAGAGAGAAAGAGAGAGAGAGAGAATATGGAGGGACAATTGTCTTATTTATCTCATTAACTCTTTGTGATACTCTATGCGTATCAGCCTCATACACATTTTCGGTGCCTGAAGACATCCGTGTGGGCAACCCCTTGGGCTTTCTGTCTGTTGATGACCCAGATGAGCCTCAGAACCGGAAGACCAAGTACAGCATCATGCAGGGCGAGTACAGGGATACCTTCACCATTGAGACAGACCCCAACCGTAATGAAGGTATCATCAAACCCACCAAGGTATGTACACTGTAGTACTGAACCCATTCATGGGCTGTAGAGTTCACAGCATCCAAAGGACACACTCAGAGACTGCTTCTGAGCCACAGGCCGTTGTACAGCTCAGAGCTGCCCATGTGCTCATGGAAACTCTAACCCATCATCTCAGGTTGAGTTGTTCCAGAAATTAACCAGGGACAAGGCTTTGGCTATGAAATATTTACTTAGAAAGTAATCCCTGGAAACCTCAGGAGCAGTGACAAGGGGCAAAAAGGTAGCTACACCTGAGATCACTTATGGCAGGTACAAGTGGGACCCAGTCCCATGAGGGCAACATAGCACACAACTCAGAGTTGCAGCAGGAAGGTCAGGTTTCGAGGTAAGCAGTCACAAACCCTGCCATGCTGGTATCATTCTCATTGTTATGATAAAATAACCTTGACCAAAAGCAACTTTGGCAAAGGGTGTATTTGGCTTACAATTCCAAGTTGAGTTCATTGTTAATGGAACTCACAGTGGGAGCTTGAGACAGCTGATGTGTGTTGAGACATCACATCAACAGTGAAAAGCAGAGAGAAATAAATGCTCTTATATCTACCTGTGCTTTCAGCTTTCAGCTAACCTTTTCTTCTTACACAGTTCAAGACCAGGCCTAGGGAGTGGTGCTGCCCACAATTTCTATACCAATTAACAGCCAAATCACCCATGCACAAGCGCGCGAGCGTACGCGCGCGCGCATGCGCGCGCGCGCGCACACACACACACATATACACACACACACACACACACACACACACACACACACACACACAAGACCACAGGTAACCTGATCTAGGCAATTCCTCAATTGAAGTTCCCTTCTCAGGCTATATGGAAAATATGATTCCAGGTTATGTGGAAAACTGACATCTAAAACTCACAAGCACAGTGCCCCCCCAATATTAATTCCATGTCCCAGCCAGTAGAAATCTCCCAGCATATATGTAAAGAATGTATACCAGAGGGCCCAAGTGGCCATGGACAGTGGCTGCTGCAGCAAGCAAAGTTACACTGACTGAATCCAGAAAAGGTGGGAGAGGAGCTTTTATATTTTCAGAATGTTTAGGTAGATGACTGGGAACACACACAGCCACCAGAATCCACAAAACTCTTAGGCAATGGGAAAGATGTACATATAAACAACAACAACAACAAAATGTAGCCAGTATGGTCAGGGCTGTGCAACAATGCCAGACAGGAAGCTGTTGCCTTGTTCAGAGCAGCTTCTGGGAGGGTTGTGTCTTCCTGCCTACGTAACTAGCAAACTCCTACTCATTCCTCAAGACAAATAGGAAGGAATTTGATAGCAGACAAACAAAGGAGGAGCCTCTTAAGCAAAACCATGAAGGGTACTCCTTTGAGTACACACTAGGCTATGATCCCTTTGAGAGAAGACTAAGGCTGTATGTGCCCTTAATGCTTAGAATGGGACTGGGAATCGAGGTGGGGCAGGCAAGTAAAATGAAATGGGCTAATGGACAGTCACCCTATTTGCCACCCTTGCAGCCCCTGGACTATGAAACCATTCAGCAGTACACATTCTACATCGAGGCCACAGACCCCACTGTCAGACTCAGTTACTTGAGCGGCACTGCAGGCAAAAACAAAGCCAAGGTCACTATCAATGTCATGGACGTGGATGAGCCCCCTGTCTTCCAACGACGCTTCTATCACTTCCAGCTGCCAGAAAACCAGAAGAAACCTCTGATAGGCACTGTGGTAGCCAAAGACCCTGACAAGGCTCAGCGCAACATTGGGTAAGAAGGCGGTGGGCGTGAAGTGATCATGGTATGATGATGCTGGCCTGGGCATTCTTATGTCTCATGATCTGATACCAAGGCTCAGAGAAGGACACTGGCTTCTCCATTACCTCTGTGGAAAAATGCAGAGGCAGGCCCTGGTTCTTTCCATTAACACTCCTGTCCTACCAGCTTCTATTATGTCCATCTTGTCTGGTCCAGGCCATCTTTGAAGGAATTTGGACCATGACTCATAGAAGTTCTATTTTAATGAGGCCCAAGAGGCAATCAGCAATGGCCCAGTCACCAAAAGTAGTTTAGAAATTTGTCTCCCAGAACACAAAGCCAGAAGTTTACTTGGTGAAAACTACACAAGTCTATAAAGAATTCTGTGGTAGCTCCTGTTCCTACCAAGTTCATAGGTGGGCTCAGAGTATGTGTTCCTTCATGACCATGCCATCACAGAGATACACTGATGGTGCGTTTGTTGTTATTGTTCATATTTATTCTGTCATTTGTTTTGCACATTTCATCAGTACTTGTCCATGGCTGTAACTTCATACTAGCTCAACAATCTATGAACATCAGAGATCTCTTAATCTTCAGGATCTAAAGGCTTGGGAATACAAGAGCACAGTGCCAGCACCTGCTTGCCATTTAACCAGGTCTTTCTTGTTGGTAGACGGTGAAATGTATGAGCTTGCCAGTATGTGTCTTTCTTTGTCTTCTTATAAAAGGGGACCCTATCCTCATGACCTAATCTAATCACTATTACCTCCTAAAAGCTCTATCTCTAAATACCACATATATATGAATTTGGAGATACAGTTTGTTTCTTCGTTTTGTTTTAAAGATTTATTTATTGTGTATATACAGTATACAGAAGAGGGTGCCAGATGCCATTATAGATGGTTGTGAACCACCATGTGGTTGCTGGGAATTGAACTCAGGACCTCTGGATGAACCGTCAGTGTTCTTAACCCCTGAGCCATCTCTCCAGCCCCAGAAATACAGTTTTTAACACATGAACTTTGGAGGGTGTGGAATGACACATTCAAACCAGTGTTCTTGTTCATCTGCCCTAACTAGATGTCCCTCCTCTAGCCTCTGGGACTAAAGGAATATATAGACCTGATCAGACTTACGTGAGTCACATACCAGGGTAGTAAGCATGAGTTAATGCACTCTTATTTTACCCCACAGTAGCCAGCTGTGTCAGTCCTGTTGACTCAATGTCATTATTTCCTTGATCCTGGCGTATACTTAAGTTCTCACATAGACTTGATTCTACCCCGGAACTGCCCACTCTACATCTTCTCTATGGCATTCTGCTCTAATGGATGGCTTTCTGCTAAACTTTAATCTATTTAACATAAGCCCTTCTCTACCCGTTCTTTTTTTTTTCATCCAATCTGAAATGACCGTTCTTACATATTTGTTTGCTTCTTTTCTGTAGCCAGGCTGCCCTGGAACTGCGCTAATTCCCCTAGCGCTGCCTTGAGTACTGGAAATACAGAGACATCCTACCACACATGGCTTCACGTGAATTTTAAAATAGTTTCTTAAAGTATTTATGTCCTAATGAGATTTTTTATTTTCATTATATTTATTCATTCATTCCATGTGTTAGGTGTGGTACACACCAGTGCACAAATGTGGAGGCCAAAGTTATAGATGTCAGTTCAGCTCTCTCTTTGTGTCACGAGGGACCCACAGGTTTGGCAATAGGCACCTTTGCCCACTGAGCCATTTTGATGGCCCGAAAATTGATTTTATATATCAATTTTGAAAAATCTGCTTTGTTTATTTACAATACTGGAGTTTATCTAGGGCTTCATAAGAATCTTATCAACTGAGCCACATCCCCAGGTCTATTTTACTTTTGTTTTTTCATTTTCAGACAGGGTCTCATTAAGTTGCCCAGTCTAGCCATGAACTCAGTCTATAGCCCAGGTGGACCCTGAAATTCTGCCTCACTTCCCGGAATTGTGGACCCGCATCATCAGGCTCATCAGTACTGGGTTTTCTTGCCGAGAGCAAAGCAAGCATCTGTGCTTTGGTATAGCTCATGCATCTGGGAACTACTATTTCACTGTCATTCTATTCCGCATGGTTTATGATTATATTTGTGGCTGTTTCTTTGATTGAAGACTTTGAGAGATTGACTTCGTATTGTTTTATTTATTTTTACTAGTGATGGAGGGATTTGAGGGTAGTGGTATAATATGTTCTGTGACATAACACAGCTGGTCCATTTTTTCACTGAAATATCAATAGTTTTGTTTTATGTATTTTAATTTTTTTCTGTCAAGTTAACTTAGACTTACCCCTATTTTACCTTCATTATGTCCTATAACTTCTTCTTCCAGTGCAAAGGATAGAAGCCAGGGTCTGTGCGTGCTAAGCCAGAGTTGTTAGTATTTCCAGTGTGAGAAGAACTCGCCTGTATGCTGCCAGGAGAGCCATACTCGGTTTATTAAGGAGGGGGAAGGGGGGAAGAGAGGGGAGACAGAAAGAGAGTAGAGGACAGAGAAAAAGATAGTCTTCCATGTGGTTGGAGATTTTAAAGGGTAGGCATGCCCTTATGTCAGAGACTTTGGAGTGAGCTCCTGCAGGTGGGGGCGTGGCTACAGTAACTACCTAACAAGTGTTCCATGGCCAAGCTCAGGCTCTGTAATTTTGCAACCCTGTGAAATTAGCCAGTTTGTTCTGCTTACCCTTCTGGCCCTCGGTGCCATGCCACATGGTGCTAAGCTTGCCCACCCTATTTACAAGTTATTTCTGTCCATTAGATCCTCCAACTTTGACTTGGAACTTTTCTAGGTTATTTGGCATTAAGCTGTCTCTTGAAAGGAACAGGCAGTCAGCCCGGGTTTGCGATGTCAGCAGGGATGCTTTGCATTCATCCTGCTGAGTGTGTTCATCATCTTTGCCTCATCTGATCCTACTGTTCTCGTTTCTCGTTTTATGTTTCCCGTCTCTCAAATGGACTAGGTTTCCTCTTGCTCATCTTTGCTAGAACCCTTCCTTTTTCCTCATAAATATTTGACTAGACACTTCCTGCTGTCTACAAAATCTCAAGTGTTTTCTAGTTGAATGCATCACTCACACATGTGCCGATAACTTTATTTTAATTCCTTCCAAACCAGGGTCCTACTTTTGATTCAGAAGTTTTTGAAACATTTTTTTTTCTTTGCAGAAACAGGGCGCAATCTTTATGAGTGATGTGTTCCCTAAGTTCTTACACATTTACAAATAAATTGTATGTGTGCATGTATGTTTAAAAATCACTTTGCCATCTTATTTTAACGGCACTTGGGAGCACTTTTGTAATCTTCAGATCTTAGACATGTCTCTTTAAAAGTCCCCCCAATGTGCTCTAGCATTCACCATCTAGAAATGTCCAATTTCCTTTTCCTCTTAAGGAATCTACTTTTTTGTTCTCAGGACTCTGAACTCTTCTGTTTCCTTACACAGCTAAAACATTTAAAGGGCTATCAACACACACCTAACCATTGCTGTATTTTTATAGTTATGCCCAAATATCAATCTCATCAAGCTTTCTTTAGCAGAAAAAGTTCTGTTGTTATGTTTTGTATTCTTTCTGTTTTTGTTATGGTTTCTCAGTAGTAACAACTATCTACACACACACACACACACACACACACACACACACACACACACACACGGGACAAATCCTAAAGTGCCTTCTCTGTCATGATGAGGACTTTGGAATCAGCATAGGACAAGGAAAGTCATACACCTCTTTTTTCTGGACAGATACTCCATCCGCAAGACCAGTGACAGAGGGCAATTCTTCCGAATATCCAAACTTGGGGATATCAATAATGATAAGGAATTGGACAGAGAAACCCACGCCTGGTACAACCTGACTGTGGAGGCCAATGAACTGGATTCTAGAGGTGAGGGCCTTCATCTTCCAGGACATCTAGGTTCTTCTTTCCCCCATCCTTTCAACACTGACATGATTCGTTATTTTGAACCTCTAAAGGTATTATAAGTCCTTGGGGAAGTATTCTCTGGCTGGGGTATGTTGAACTTCCATTTCTGAAAGTGCTCCATGAACCAGCATCATAAAGAGCACCCACAACCTTGTTGTGAGTACAGAATAATAGGGTGCCACCTTAGACTAAGTGAGAACCTCACATACATCACAGCTTAAGAAGCACTGTGTTAAAACAGGCTGTTCAGGTGTCTCTGTGATGAGACTCACTGAAGGCACATACTATCCACAGTTTCTGAGGGTTTGGTCCAGTGAACAGAGAAGGCAAAGGCTGTGCCTGGACCAAATGCTACATGATTCTTAGTATTAAATGCACTTAGCAAACACTAAGCTATATCTGCACCAGTTAAAGATTTGATTTCAAAATAAGAAACAGCTCTCAACTAGAGATTGTTAGGTTCTGCAGTTTGTGTAAATTCTGACAGATGCCCAGGGAGCTGTGACATCACCCAGCAAAGAGACATTCACTTTTCCACTACACTCAGGAACCATGGGGGCTCCTGAGAGGTGACAACGTTATTTAAATCAATATATGATTATTTGTTCAATTATATTATTTTAATCAGTTGTATTTGTTTGCTTGGTTTACTTATTAACTTAATTACAACCTCTAAAAATGCATGGAGGGTTTTAGCTCTTGAATTCTTTTTTTTATATTTAACTTTATTTTATATACATTGGTGTCAGATTCTCTGGAACTGGAGTTATAGACAGTTGTAAGCTGACATGTGGGTGCTGGGAATTAAGCCCAGGTTCTCTGGAAGAGCAGCCAGCACTCCCAACTGCTGAGCCATCTCTCCAGCTCCAGCTCTTGAATTCTTATAAGCAAATGTGTCTGCCCCCAAGTCTTCTTCCACACTCCTTCCATCCATGACACAATCCTTGGTCTGCAAAGAAGTGACCTCCACCACACAGCATCCCAGAACTATCCATCTAAACACCTTCCAGCTCCAGAGGCCAGTGTCAGCTGGGCCCATTGTGGTGACAATCTGTCTCCTCTGTAGGTAACCCTGTAGGTAAAGAATCCATTGTGCAGGTTCACATTGAAGTTTTGGATGAGAATGACAATCCTCCAGAATTTGTCCAGCCCTATGAACCTAAAGTGTGTGAGAATGCTGCCCAGGGCAAGGTGAGTGGGCCTCAAGTGGGAGAGGTGGTGGTGGGGGGGGTGCAAGCAGAGAAGCAAACCTTCCTGCCCACCTAGAGTTCCTTCAGTTTAAAGTAACTATATAACAGCCTGAATAGAATGCTATTCACATTTTAGAGGTGGAAGATTGAGCCCCTTGAAGTGCCTGAGGAATAGGTCAGGGATAAGTGGGTGCAGGATGGTAGTGGACAAAGTGGCTTTGGGAAGACCATTCAAGATGGTGTTGCAGCTGACAGGCAGCCATGGTCATATCTGAACCCATCCTTGAATACCACCCCAAAACCATGCTAATCATTTCCCATCTCTCCCATTCCAGCTGGTAGTGCAGATCTCTGCAACAGACAAGGATGTAATGCCACCAAACACAAAGTTCAAGTTTGCCCTGAAGACAGAGGACAGTAATTTCACCCTCAGAAACAACCACGGTGAGTATCAGAGCAGTAGTTGGCTTGTAGAAGGTCAAAGGTGTCAATTAGGAGTCTCCAGGACTAGGACCAAGGACTAGACCAGCATGGGTGACAGCTCTCCATAGGGTCTTTCAAGTTATGGATTAGTATGTACAACTCTGACCACATACATTGCACAGCTAGACTATGCTGTGGTCAGAGCCATTTGGCCCGGCTTCCTGGTCCACAGGACATAGTCTATAGGGTTAACTTGCTCTGAAGTGGCTTCACTGAAAAAGAACACAGATTGGATTCAGGATGTATGCTGCCAAATCAGTCCAAACTATCCAAAGGTTCGCTCCTTCTAATACTGGAATCTCAATCTCAACAAAACTATACATTTTCATATTATTCCAAAGAGCCCAAACTGGAAATAGGAAGCCATGAATCCCAAAAAAGCAATAAGTTTTGTTGCAGTTCAGCCAGAACAGGTATATCTATCATTAAAGGGTCAGTCTTCAAACAGCATCTAGTCCACCCATCACAGCAGAGCATAGCATATCTGTTCAGCCAATCAAAGCCAAGGGAGTCTTGTGAAGTCAGTGGTGCCCAGCCAGAGCTCTGGTGAAGATTCATGTATTAGAGCCATGATCCTAGGCTGATTTAATTTCATCTGAAAGTGGCCAGGCTCCCATGGCCTCTGCGACATCCTGAGAAAAATAGACACCCTTGAGGATGACTACAGTAATTGTTCACCTAACATGGGAGGGACTCTCCCTGTCCATGACTGATGGCACCATGAGGGCCCCTTACTGAAACAGCCCATTGTCATCTCTGGGAAAGACCAGGGAAGAAGGTACCTGAGAGTGAGGGGTGGGTACAAGGGATCAGCCACAGACCCATCAAGCAAGATGAATGCCATGGCCTACAAATGAGGAAGTAGCCATGCTGTGCTGACTGTCAATGACACAATTCAACACTCAGAAAATAACACTGTAAAAATACCTGTCTCTGTATCCCCAGTGTGTACCTCAAATGAACTATGTAGAATTGGGGTCCTACAACAGAATGGAAAATTTAGGAACCACTCCCAAAACACATCCTATGTGCAACAGAAGGCAAGCCTATCTGTCTCAGAGTCATTTGCCTACAAATGTCCTGCATGTCAGAGTCTCTCAGTCCAATCATGTGTCAGTGGCCTGCCATTTGTTCTCAGTTATAATAGCCTTAAAATGGACATGTGATGTAAATTATAAATAATGAGATGAAATGGGCTTTCATTTTAAATTCTTGGCTTTTGACTGGTCTTGTATGTGTCCACCCTTTGTGGTTTAGTAAGTCCTCTGGCCATTGGCATTACAACCTTCCAGAAACCTACCAAAGGTAGACCATCTGTCCTTTGCCCACAGCCACTTAGCAACAGCATGTCTGTGTGTTTGTGTGTGTGTGTGTGAATGGAGGAGTCTGAAAGTCAAAACTCTCCCCAGATGTTCAAAAAGCTCCTCAGAGGATGCTCTTGTGCAGCAAAGCACTAGGGATGGGACTATTGACACAGAAGCTGGTTCTCAATTGCAGAATGCCCAGGGATACCCTCTTGCAGTGGCAAGTGTAATCAGTCATTGCCACTGGGAACCCAGGCCAGTGTTTACAGCTATAAATTTCCTCTGCAGTGATGCAGAAGCAGCATGAAGATGTTAACCTGGTGTTCAAAGAAAAAGCATTCTTTTCCCAATTGTGTGTGGAAGCTTGAAAGATACAGCAATGAGGTGAACACGAGGCTCTATTACCGGGATAGGACTGGAGAAGGGGACAGGTGTATCCATTGACCACAGAAACAGAAATTGGGGTTTTGTATTCTGATTGAGCCATTTTTCTAGGCTGGGTTAAAGCTGCCGCTTAAACTGCATCTTCTGCAAAGGGGCTGGCCTGTGCTCAAGGGGCTGAAACATGAGGCAGGCAGCAAAGAGGGCAGTGGAGGAAGAGGCAGCTTTCCTCCATGGTGCAAGAGGGCCAATGCTCCTGGTAGAGACTCACTTTGTGGTTTTGATGTTTCCAGACAATACCGCCAACATCACGGTCAAGTATGGGGGGCATTTTGACCGGGAGCATACCAAGTTCCACTACCTACCTGTGCTCATCACAGACAATGGGATACCCAGCCTGACTGGAACAGGCACGCTAACAGTTACTGTATGCAAATGCAATGAACAAGGAGAGTTCACCTTCTGTGAGGAGATGGCTGCCCAGGCAGGCGTCAGCATCCAGGCCCTGGTAGCCATCTTTCTCTGCATCCTCACCATCACAGGTCAGTGTTTCATGGGACAAGGGATGCGATGCTGAGAAGGCTTCACAGAAGAGGCAAGGTCTTAGCCTGGTTCTGCACCACTCTGGACCTCATGGTTCCTTGTATAGGGTACAGAGATACAGGTGTAGAACCCCTCCAACCCAGCACTTCAGGGGTTAGGAGAGCTCCATTTCAAAATCACCTGGGGCTGGGGGTATAGGTCAGTGGTAGAATATGTGTCAAGCACCAGGTTCAATCTCTACCATGTCAAAAACAAAGGAAGGAGGGGAAGGAGGGAAGGAGGGAGGGAAGAGAGAGAGAGAGAGAGAGAGAGAGAGAGAGAGAGAGAGAGAGAGAGAACACAGTTGACATCCATTGATTTGCTGCAAATATTTGAAATGCATACTATATTCCAGGTGTTGTTTGGGGCATTGATTTGCATTAAAACTATTATTTATTTTATTCATTTATTTTGAGAAAAGATCTCACCGTATAGCTCTGGCTAGCCTGGAATTCAATGTAGAGAGCAGGCTGGCCTAGAACTTTCTTGTATTTGCCTTCAGTGCTGGGATTAAAGGTGTGCACCATCTTTAAATGCTTCTAAATTTCTTTATAATGGGAAGTTTTGAGACTTCTAGCTTGGAATTTCACCTGGGGGATTTTTTTGCTTTATAGACTTCCTTCAGCTTTAGGGTTTTTGCTTTTGTTTTTCCTTTGATTTGGTTTTTGTTTTTTTGTTTGATTTGTTTTGTTTGCTTGTTTGTTTGTTTTTGTTTGTTTGTTTTTGTTTGTTTGTTTGTTTGAGCTTTATCATGTTCATGGCACTTGAGGCTTCACCTAGGTTTTGAATTCCCAGGAAACAGACCTCAGACAAGGTTTTGTGAAGGGCAAGCTGCCAGGGACTGGGGGCTGGCTGGCTTCTCCAGCCTATTCAGTTGAGGGGTCCTTCCAGAAAGTACTTTCTCTGTACTGCACCAGCCTTTGCACTACACTGACAAGCAAGGATGCTGTGATCACAGTACAGACAGCATCTGCTCCAGGCCTCTGAGCTTCTCACTGTGAGTCCATTTCCTGGCGCCTCCGTGTCAGAGACATTAGAGACAGACTTCTCTTTCACAACAACAATAATAATGATGATAAAAGAACTGATGCTATCTACAGAATCCCGACATCATCTTCCCCAAATACGAGTGTCATAGAGCAGTCACTGCATCCACTTTGCAGACAGGAAAACTGAGGCGTGGAGAAGGGCTTCATCAGGCCATTCTCACTTTATTTAGGTAACAGATTAACTCAAGGGTAGAAACACAGAGGAAATGGTTCTAGCCTTGTTGCGGGAGTCTCAGCCACAGATCGAGGCTTATCGGACCTTCTTACAAACATGCTGCCCAGCTTTCCTCGGGGTCAGTATTATGCCACTGAGTTAACTCTTTTGGCCAGACCGGATCTGTATTGGCCTTGTCATGGCAGTGGCCCTGGGAGCCTGGGCTGGTCCCAAGAATTTGTAGGGAGGAAGGGGCAGGGACACCCGACCCGTGCACCCTGTCTGACCCGAGTCTATTGCTTTGATTCCCTCACAGTGATCACCTTGCTCATCATCCTGAGAAGGCGGCTCCGGAAGCAGGCACATGCACATGGCAAGAGCACCCTTGAGATTCACGAGCAGTTGGTCACCTACGACGAAGAGGGTGGCGGCGAGATGGACACCACCAGCTACGACGTATCGGTGCTCAACTCTGTGCGCGGTGGCACCACCAAGCCCCTGCGGTCTACAGTGGACGCCCGGCCAGCAGTGTACTCACAGGTGCAGAAGCCACCGCGCCTGGCACCTGGGGCACACAGCGGGCCCGGAGAGATGGCCACCATGATCGAAGTGAAAAAAGATGAGGCAGACAATGACAGCTGCGGTCCCCCTTACGACACTCTGCACATCTACGGCTACGAGGGCTCAGAGTCCATTGCAGAATCACTCAGCTCCTTGACCACCGATTCCTCTGACTCTGACATTGACTATGACTTCCTCAACGACTGGGGTCCGAGGTTCAAGATGCTAGCGGAGCTGTATGGCTCAGATCCCCGGGATGAGCTGATCATCTAAGATTGCCAGTCTCTGGGCCAGGGGACCCAAAGTTATTGCATCCTAGATCAGACACATCTGAAACCAACTTCACTGATTTCCAAGGAGTGGCACAGACTCTGGGTACCAAAGATCTTTCCATCCCAAGGTAGCAAATTCCAGGTCCCTTAAATATACATGGACAGGGGCATGTTTTGTTGATGGCCACTCCAAATATTGGGAAAATGAGGATGAGAATAGTGTTCTGTCTGGGCTCCCACACTGTTCTGCCCCTCACCATACACACTCCTAATCTATTCTAGACTTCTGTCCTTACAAAAATGCCAAGCAAAGCTGCCTATGCTGAACTTTGAGGAGTCTATCCCAAGGTCTCTGGGCCCCCGGTAGGGCTGTCTGTCTGAAGGCAGAAGACTGGATGGTAGGAGCTATGGGTCAGCACTCTGTAGCCCAGTCCCTGGGGAGGCTATCCCTGATCCATTATGCCTTCTCTCCAGAGTCCCAGCACTTCTATGCCTCCCTCACACCTACCCAGTGCCAAACTACCCCACCCCCTCCCCAGGCCTGTCCAGGGAGGAAGGAGACTGTCGGCAGCTCCTGACCTTGGGTCCTAAGGTGATATGGGCAGGCTTGCAACCCCGTTAACTGCTTTACTGAGCAATGATCCATTCCGTCAACTTCAGGGAAATGGCTTGTTTAATTTGCAGCGACTGTGAATTCACCCAGGAAGGACTGTGGAGACCAAGGGCAACAGATCATAGAACAAGCATAGCCTCCAAGGCACTCACCAGAAAGATCCTGGAAAAGCTAAGAAGCCCACCTGACATTCAACCCTGCCCAGGTTGCCTGTGAGAGGTAGCTGCTTGCCTGGTCATTCACACTCTCTTTTCTCTTGCTATCTGCTTATCTCTCAGAGGCATTCAAGATGCTGCCTCAGTAAGCCTGGCTAACGGCCCCAATCAAACAAAACTGCATCCCAGAGCCACCAGGCCCTTTGCCTTTTCCTCATTGCCACATCTCAGGGAATGATCCCCGGGCACCCCTGCAGAATGCAAGGCCCCTGTCCTTCCCGGGAGCAGCAATATCTCTGCTTCTCTCTCCCTTGGAGGGATATGAATAATTATCCACTGAAGTCCCAGGTGGAAATGGGGAGCATCTAGATGTAAAGAGGTCCAGACAAGACAGAAATGTGCCTTCAGCTCACCTTCCATTGTGGACCCCTCCCCCAACAAGGCCTCTCTGCAGGGTATTGTAGATAGAACTGGCATTTGTTTAACCAATAATTAGTTTAAATTTTTTTTTTACTAATAATACTTACAAGTTTTTAGCTCTCACAAACATAAAATAAGTTTTTTGCATAATGAGCAGGATGTTATATAGGTTAGTAATTTTAATTTGAGTTTTTTTTTCTTGGATAAACAACTCCTGTAAGTTTTTATTTCCTGTTGTAGTAATTGATGTAAGGATAGTGACTATATATTAGTCACCCTGGTGCATGAGATGTACTGTACCTTTTTATATCTAAATAAAGACATCTTGAAATTCTTCCACTTCTAGAGCTGAGAGAGCTCTTATGAAACACATGCATATGCATGCATGCAAATGTACACACGGTCACATACACACATGCATACACATATACACCTGCTACCACCTTCATCAAGAGAACTCAGAGGGCAAGAGGACTTGTGAGTCACAAAGAAAGAGAAATACAGGCCTAGATAAGAGGCTCATCAGTTAAATTGTGTGTACTACTCTAACAGAAGACCCAAGCTCTGTTCCCAGCATCAATGTTGGGCAACTTTACAATTACCTGTAACTATAGCTCCAGGGCATCTCATGCTCTCTGCATCCCCAACCCTCATACCTCCAGTCTATGCAGCAATCTGGGCTGAGGGGGGGAAGCTTCAGCACCACTTGAATTCAGTAAAGAGGCAGGCTCTTTCCTGGGCAGATCCACAGCCCTGTGCACATGGAGCATCTCAGTTCCAAAGAATATGCCTACCGTTGTCAAAATCTTCTGCAGAAAAGCTTTCTCCTCAACTTTTGACGGTTTGGTCAGCCCTGTGCTAGCTTTGGCAAAGATACCTTTCATGTTAAATAACCATAGTGAGTTTCCAGCAAGCTCAAAGTGGGACAGGCTGGTCCTGAGTTTTTCCAAGTCAAGTCAAATCAATGAACAAGGCCTTGCAAGAGAGGTTGTCCGGAGAACCCCCAGATTGCTCAGTGGGTGACCTGGGGACAGGTTTGGAGTTGCACAGCCTCCAGGCTGCTCCATGCTGCCAGTTCACCCAGCGATGGTGTTCTCAGAATCAGGGCTCCAAGGTCCAGGAAGTGGGAGATAGACCTTGACCAAATTACAATGCCACAAAGCTGACTGTCCTTAGCAAAATTTAGCCTTTTATTTATTCTTCTTGACTAGATACTCTATGGCTGTGAGGTTGGCATTTACTTCCAGAGTTGCCAGTAACCTCGTTGCTTTCATAGGAAAGGCGTTCTGCATTTGGATGTCACCTTCTCTGATTCACTGTTCCTTCCTGTCTGGATAGTACCTCTACTCCAAATCAGTCTTCCATGAGATCATCCCTACCTTTTCCAAGAAGTACTCACACCTCTAAGCTCAGCATTTGGGAGGCAGAGGCAGGTGGATCTTTGTGAGTTCCAGGCCAGCCTGGTCTACAAAGCAACTGTCAAGAGGAGGAGGAGGAGGAGAAAAAGGAGAAGGAGGAAAGTCATGTGCCTCAAGCCCCAACCCCCACCAACCATCTCTAGATGAAGTCCTGACCCCCCACCAGGTTCTGACTTTCTTGACCTTCTCTGCTTGGCTCCTATTCACCCTGAGTCACAAGTGATCCCATGAAGGACGAGGACCCACTTTGGGGCTGGAAATTTTTAGTGGATTCTCTGGAATCACGTGGCTGCCTGTTCCAGCTGTCCGGGGCTCCCAGGCTGGGTAGAGAGGAGCAACATCTCAGCCCAGCTACTCTCCAGGACCAAATCGTGATGGCCACGTGACCTTCATTTCACAGAAGACTAAGGTGAGATCCAAAGTGCGGTGCGATGAGGCTAGAGCAACACAACAGGAAGCAGAGTTGGGGCTTCTACCTTACCTGAGCTGGAGGCTGTGCCACAGAGCACCGCTGCTCTGGCCACCGGGAAATCAGGAAATGCCCACTAGGGGGCGCGCTGCATCTACAAATGCTGGGTCCTTACCAGTATTTCAATTTCAGCCACCCTAGTGGCTGGCCAGGACGTTCCTTGCTCTGACAGAGAAGTTGTATTTAAAAGAATGAACTCCAGGTCTATCAGAACAATCCCAACAAACTCTCCTCTAGAAAGCCAGGGACCCACTCCTACACCCTGCCTGCAGCTAGGGTACTTGCAGCTTTCAACAGCTCAATGTCCTTGAGTTTAAGCTTATGAGTAATGCCCTTCTCTAACCCGTCACCTCTCTCTGACCTTTGGGGACTGTGTGTCAGTGTGCCCCCACCACACACACACACACACACACACACACAACTTCAAGTGAGTCTGGAGGGTTCCATTGAGTTCAGAAACAGTATGTTCTTCTTACATGTCTTTGTTCTATGGCCTTGCAAGTCAACATCCCTTACAAATCCTGCTGTCCTTCTGGCACTCCCATAACCGAAGTCCCAAGCCATCTAGCAAATGTCCCTTCTGAGAATCACCCCAAGAGACATGTGTAAGGTGTATCTATTCAGTGCAATGCCATTTATAAAACAAAACTGGAAACAGCCAATATTCAACACTGAGAGGTTGGTTAGGTAGACTGTGAAAGAGCCTGAAAGTGACGTAAATAAGCAAAGGTCAATGGGATGGGTCAGCAGTACTTTTCAGAGGACCTGCTTTGGTTCCCAGCAGCCACCTGACAGCTCACCACTGTCTGGATTCCAGGAGACCTGACACTTTCTTCTGGTCTCCGAGGGCACCAGGCACGCACAATGTTGCACATATATACATGTGAGACAATGGTTCATACACATAAGATAAAACAAATCTTTAATAAACAAAAAACTCAGCAGCCATTACAACCCATGAGATGACCTTAAATTGAATTCAAAATTAAGTAACAACACTCAAGCCCCAGAGTTCTCCTGGCAAACATTCACCCCCAGGTATGACATTCTGGGGAATTTCCAAAATTTCTATTATCAACATACAGACTTAGAACCAGAGACACATTTTCATGTCAATCTGTAAAGTAACTACAAATCAGTGAATCGATCAGTTTTTCTTCATTGCTTTTAAATAATTAAAAGACTTTGTTTCAAAACAGATTTTCTGACTTTGCTACTGATACAACAGAATTTTTAAAGTAAACTAAGTTGCTTTGTTTTTGTTTTGGGAGGATTGGATGGGTCATTGGTTTGTTTGTTGTTTTGTTTTGAGACAAGATCTCACCAAGTAGCCCAGGCGCAAAGTGAGCCTCCACCTCCCTCCCTGAGTGCTGGCAGCACCGGCAAACCACCATTTCCTTCTTCAGAACTGCTTCTCAAGTCAATGCTTTTGACCCCATAAAAACTATTTCTGGAGGGTTAATGTCTTGTTTACTTCTCAAAATTCCTTTGAACCTTGTCTGTGGGACTCTAGTGTCTTCCCATCTGCAGTTCTTTTCCCCTAAATTTCCAGCATTTCTCAGGGAGCATGGGAGGAGAAAGTTGGTTTCCCAAGCAAGCAATACGCCTTTACCCCCCAAAATTCTGTGATGCATAAATGCCTAGTGTTCCTCTTTGGATAGGAACAACTGGGGTGAGTCTCCATCAGCCTACTAAGAGATCACCTGTGGTGTCTGAGAAATCCGTGGGTGCACAAGCTTTCGGGACTTTAGAACACTTCGCAATTCTCTCATATAGCCTGGACTCGGGTGCAACTAAATACAATACTCCTGAGTCATGGTTTCTGGGGGCATGGTTAACACATTAGCCTGGAAGCTGTGCAGAGCAAGGCTTTATTTCCTTATGAGGCACTACACAGGATGTGAGTCTTCACAGAAGAAACAAACAAAATCGCAGAGCTGAGAGACAGAGAAGCAGTGTAATCTATAGGTACGTAGCTCCTGCAGTAGCAGTAATCAGCAATGCGATGCCCAGGGTACCACATACCATAGCTCAGGTCATCTGTAGCTAGACCAGCAGAGCCCATTCCCTGGGCCCAACAGGTCACAGCTTTGTGAGGTGACAAACTCTTCCTGGTTTCCTCATTTTAGCTCTAAGACACTGTGTCTGGAAAATGCCTTGGCCCCAGGCCAGGTGAGCTGATGAATCTGGGCATGTCAGAAGTCAGCAAGAGTGAGTCAGTGACCTCCTCACCCACCAGCAGAGATGCTTCCAGTCTCTCTAAGCCACATAAACTCCCTCATCTGTAAATAAGACACCTATTATTCATAAATTTGGTCTTTTCATGATGTCCCAGATTTTGTAAATGTTTTGTGACTATTTTTTTGTTTTGTTTTTTCTTTAGATTTAACATTTTCTTCAACCAAAGTATCCATTTTGTCTACCTTGTCTTCAACACCTGAGACTGAGACTGTCTTTTATGTCTCTTCCAGGTTCATGAGGCTTACCTCTGAGGTTTTTGACTCTCGAGGCAGCCCTGACAGTTCAAATCACCCTCTCCACTGTCTTCCAAATGCCTGTTTGGATGGTTCACTAGGCCTCTTTTAAAGTGTCCAACTGCTTTTGTGATCCCAAGTCCCAAAGTCTTCCATTCCTCCAACAAACAGCAGGGCAGGCCCGTCACGGCGATACTCCAGTCACTGACAGAAACTTCTGTCTTAGTCACGGTCCTATTGCTCTGAAGAGACATTATGATCAAGGCAACTCTTATAAAAGAAAGCATTTAGTTGGGGGCTTTCTTATAGTGTTAATGACCAGATAAACAACATAAATACTCATAATAACCCCTAGTGAAATAGAAGCACTAATTAAAAATCTCCTTCAACCTCCCCCCACCCTAAAAAAAAAAGCTAGGGCCAGAAGGATTCAATGCAGATTCTACCAGACCTTCAAAGAAGAATTAATACAATACTCCACAAAATATTCCAAACAGAAGAAACATTGTCTAATTCTTTTTACAAGGCTACCGTTACTGATACCTAAACCGCGTGAAGACCCAACAAGGAAATAAAATTATAGACAAATTTCCTTTATGAAGGTAGATGCAAAAATCTCAATAAATTCTTACAAACAGAATCCAAGAACATACCAAAAACATCATCCACCATGATCAAGGAGGCTTCATCCCAGAGACTCTGGGGTGATTTAACATATAGAAATAAATAAATGTGATCCAACATATGAGCAGGCTGAAAGACAAAAAATTGCATAATCATCTCACTAGACACTAAAAGCCCTTTGAAAAAATTTCAGCACTCCTTCATGATAAAAATCCTGGAGAGACTAGGAATACAAAGGAAAATAAAGCATAATAAAGGTAATTTAAAGCAAGCCCACAGCCAGCATCAACCTAAACAAAGAGAAATTCAAAGCGTTTCCACTAAAATCATAAACTAAACAAGGATGTCCACTATATCTATATCTATGCTTGAAGGGTTAGCAGAGCAATCAGACAACTACAGGGGAGCAGGAAGGAAACACATTGGAAAGAAAGAAGTCAAAGTGTCTTCTATAATGTGATAGTACTCATAGGGGACTCTGAAAACTCCCCAGAAATGTCAACAGCAGTTAAACACTGTCAGCAAAATAATAGGATACAAAACTGACATGCACAGGAGCTGCCTTCCTACATACAAATAACAAATGGACTGAGAAAGAAATCAGGGAAACAATACCTTTTGCAATTGCTTCAAAAATATTGGGGTAACTTTAATCAAGCAGGTGAAAGACTAATATGATAAAAGCTTAAAACATTGAAGAAAAAATTAAAAAGATATCAAAAGATGGAAACATTCCCCCAAGCTCATGGATCAGTAGGGTTAATATAGTAAAAAGTAGCCACCCTACCAAAAACAATCTACAGTTTCAATTCACTCTCCATCAAAATTCTAACACAATTCTTTACAGAACTTGAGAGGATAATATTCAGCTTTATGTGGTAGCACACACACACCAAACAAACACACAAAACAGAATAGGTAAAACAAACTAAATTTTTAAAAAAAACTGTTGGAGACATCATTATCCTAAATTTCAAATTGTACTACAGAAACAGTAATTTTTTAAAAAGCATGGTATTGGCATAAAAGTAGACATGTTGATCAATAGAACTGAAGTGAAGACCTACGCATAAATCCATGTATCTATCTATGTACATCTGATATTTCATAAAGAAGCCAGAAATACACAAAAATGATAGCGTCTTCAACAAATAATGCTGCTCAAACTGGATAGCTACCTGAAGAAGAATGTAAATAGACCGATATTTAACATCCTGTATAAAACTCAACTCCAAATAAATCAAAGACCTCAACATAAGACCAGGTACCCTTAATCTGATAGAAAAGAAAGTGGGAAATAGTCTTGAACTCATTGGCACAGAAAAAGACTTTCTGAACAGAACACCAGTAGCACAGGCTCTAAGATCAACAATTAATAAAAGGAACCTCATGAAATTGAAAGTCTTCTGTATAGCAAAAAACAAGATCATTTTGGCAAACAGCAGGCCAGAGAATGAGAAAAGATCTTTACCAATTACACATTCAATAGAGATTAAAGCCATATATATAAAAGCTTTAAGACATATATATATATGTATATATACACATACTTATACAATTTAAATATATATATATAAAAACTCAAAATCTGGACATTAAGAAAATAGATAACCCAATTAAATATGGAATACAGATCTAAACAGTTCTCAAAAGATCAAACTCAAATGGCTAAAAAACACTTAAATGTTCAGTATTCTTAGACATCAGGGACATGCAAATCAAAACTACTTTGAAATTTCATCTTACACCAGTCAAAATGACCACCATCAATAAAACAATTGACAGCTCATGCTGGAGAGGGTGTGGGGTAAGGGGACTACTCATTCATTGCTACTGGGAGTGCAAACTTGTACAACCACTATGGAAATCAGTTCCTTGGAAAGGTGAAAATAGATCTACCTCAAGATCCAGCTATACCACTCTTGGGCATAAACTCAAAAAACTCTACACTTTACTATAAAGACACTTACTCATCCATTTTCATTGTTGCTCTATTCATACTACCCAGAAGTTGGAAATAACCTATATGTCTGTCAGTAGATTAATAAATTTTAAAATGTTATACATTTACAAAATGAAGTATTACTCAGCTGTTTAAAAGACAATGGAATTTGCAGGTAAATGGATGGAGCTAGAAAAAAAGTTATCCTGAGTCATGTATTCCAGACCCCAATAGGTAAATATGGTATTACTCACTTATATGTGGATGTTAACTTTTTCTCTTTTGGGCTGATTCCACACTTTTTTTTGCCCCTGGCTGCAGCAGATATATACAGCTCTGGCATTTCCAACACTGGGAGCTCTCCAGCACAATCCAGGCTTCACTTACACAACTTGAAGCAATGGCCTCTGTGGGTCTCCATGCAGGACTTCCTGCCTCATTCCTGGCCTCAACTGCTTCCCTTGGTTGGAAGGTTCCACAGCACAATCCCTTTATGAAGGCAGAACAATGTGGGCAAAGCTGCAAAGCTCAGCTGCCTGCTGGGGATGGATGCTCTTTTTCATTGAAAACAGATTTTTTTTTTTATACGGTATATTCTGATCATAGTTTCCCCCTCCTAATTTCCTCCCAGACCCTCCCTATCCACCCAACTCTGTGCCTTCTTTCTCTCCCTCTTTAGGGAGAGGAAAACCAAACCAAAATACCAAGCAATCCAGAGCAGAACAAAACAGAGGAAAAAACAAAAATAAAAATGAAGAAAAAGCACAGAGGCATGTGCACATACACACACAAAACCCATAAAAACACAAAATTGAAAACTGTAATACATAAGCAAAAAAGCAGTAAAGTAAAATATGCCCAGACAAATTATTGTGAGCCAAAAAGAAGCCTTCAAAACTACCACTGAACTCATTTTGAGCTGTCTATGGCTAGCAGGCATGAGGCCCACCCTTAAATGTTATATAACCAATGAGACTTCATTGAAAAAAATTATTTTTTCTTTGCAAGCTGTTGTCAATTGGAGATAGTTTCTTGGTTAGGAATGGGGGCTCATGTCCACTTCCCCCCTGTTGGTTCTGGGATCCTGTCTGACTTGGGCCCGTGCATGCTGCCACAGTTTCTGTGAGTTCATGTACGTACCAGTCCAGTTATGTCTGGAAGACATTGTTTCTTTGGTGGTCTACATCCCTATTTGCTCTTACAATTTTTCTGCCTCTTCTTCCACAAAGATGCTTGAGCCCTGAGAGTCGAGGTGTGACGGAGAAATCCCATTAGAACTGTGTGTTCTCAGTACTCTTAGGTCTGCACATTGTCTAGTTGTGGATCTCTGTATTTGCTCCCATATTCTCCTGAGAACTAACAGAGCCCTCACTAGTCACCTCTAAAGGTTACCTGCAATGATGTAATCATCTTCCATTCACACCATCTCTTCCAAGTTTCATACAGGGAACCTGGTTTCCAGCACACAAACCTTAAGACACATACTCAAACCATATTCAAACTATACTATTCCCCAACCTTTCCAAGTATCTCCCTCTTTCCAGGCACAACCCCTTCCAAGCCATGTTGCTACACTGATGAATCTTCCCCCCCAAAAAATTATATCTTGTATGCATTTGCTTAAAACTCAACAGTTACACTTAGTTGTTCCCCACTACTAATCAATGGAACCCAAACTATGCCCAATAACCAAGTTTCATCTGACTCCATTTCTCCTTATCATTTTATCTCTCTATTGTATGTCTACCCTCATGCTGCACATTCCAGTTCCATTAAGCTCTCTGCCTCCCTCAAACATAAGGTAGGCTATATTTTTGGTTCAAACAGTCACTGATGTTTTCTACATATTTCTGTTATATCAATGTCCACCTTGACCATGTGACTCAATTTATCCAGTAACACATGAGTCAAGACTTCTTCCAGCACATCTCCAATCCCAAGTCTCAGGACCCAATACCCAGAAACACATTTTACCTAAAACCTCCAGTGATCGCATCAATCAAGACCCCATAAGATATTCCAACTAGGCAACAGAACTCTCCTAAGGAAAAGAGAGGAAACAGAAACCAAGAAACAAAACAGCCACCTGACAACAACAAGACTGGGTATAATCATTAGAACTACCATCTTCCCAGACCCAGATGCCCAGATTCCAATGTGGACAATATATATCCACTAGAGCTCTGCTATACTACCACAGCAGGCCTGGAATATTCCAGCATAGCTGAAGCACAAGAAAAATACCTTAAAAGAGCCTTTATGAATATGATAAAGGTACTTGAAGAAAGAAAATAAATAAATCTCTTAAAGAACTTTATGAAAACACAAACAGTGCAAAGAAATGAATAAAATTACTCAAGTCTCAAAAGTGGAAATCGAATCATTAAAGAAAACGCAAACTGAGGGAAATCCTGAAATGAAAATTTTAGGAACTCAAACAGAGACCAGAAAGGCAAGCTTTACCAACAGAATACAAAAGATAAAGAGAGAATCTTGGGCATTGAGAATACAATAGAAGAAATGGATGCATTAATCAAAGAAAATGTTAAATATAAAAAACTTCTGGCACAAAACATCCAGGAAATCTGGAACACTATGAAAAGACCAAAACTAAGAATAATAGGAATAGAAAAAGGAGAAGAAACCCAGGTCAAAGACACAAAAAGTATTTTCAACAAAGTCATAGAAGAAAATGTTTTTAACCTAAAGAAAGAAATACCTAACAAAGTACAAGAAGCTTAGAATACTTAATGCATTGGACCAGAAAAGACAGTCCCCTGAATACATAAGAATCAAAACTAAACATGCAGAACAAAGAAAGAATATTAAAAGCTGTAAGAAAAAACAAGTAACATATAAAGGCAGACCTGTTAGAATAACACTTGACTTCTCAACAGAGGTTCTAAAAGCCAGAGAACGTAGACAGATGTGCTGTAGACTTTAAGAGATCACAGATACCAGCCCAGATTTGGAAATCCCCATAGATGGAGAAAATAAAACCAAATTTAAGCAATACCTGTTTACAAATCCAACTCTACAGAAGGTTCTAGAAAGTAGACTCCAACCTAAAGAGATTTACTACATCCAAGAACACACAGAGAAAAAAGAATCCTAGATCAGACAAGTCAAAGAGCGGAAAGCACACACACTTACACACACACACACATACAAAGCAACAACAACAATAAAGTAACAGGAATCAACAATCACTGGTCATTGATATCTGAGATGAGGATGTTCATTGGTATGTTGTGAAAATAATTCTTTAAATAAACTGTTCTGGCCATGGTGGGGCACCATAGGTCAGTGGGGAAATTGAGGGCAGAACTAGACAGACCCAATCCAGTCACCAAAGAATAAACATGTAAGGGACCCAGGTGAGCTGGGCCATGGCCACGTGGCCAGGTAGATTAATGGAAATGGGTTGAATTAAGATGAAAGAGCTAGCTAGCAATGTGCACAGGACATAGACCAAACAGAGTGAAATTAATATAAGCATCTGAGTCATTTTGGGGGGGGAGGGAGACAGGCAGCCTCAGGCAGGTCGAACCTCTGGTCCAGATGGGGTCAGAAACCTCTCAACAGTAACAGGTATCTCTCAACACCAACAATCCCCCAATAAAAGAACGGACTCAAAAACAGGATTTATCCTTCTGCAGCTCCTAAGAAATACACCTTAACATAGCTATCACCTCAGGGTAAAGGGCTGTAAAAAGAAACAAGCTGGTGTAGCCATTTTACTATTTGACAAGGTAGACTTCAAACCAAAACTGCCAGAAGAAATTGAGAAAGTCACTGCATATTCATAAAATAAAAATCCAAGAGGACATTTCAACTCTTAACATCTTCTTCCCAAACACAAGGCCAAAGGACCTGTCATAAAAGAAACACTACTATAGCGTAAATCACATACTGACCCTCGCATACTAATAGCAGGAGACTTCAATTCTCCAGTCTCACCAATGGACAGACAGGTCATCAGAAAAAAAACTAAACAGAGAAATGCTGTAACTAAACCAAATAGTTTAGCCAACTTGGTTGATATAAACCAAATGGATCTAACAGATACTTACTGAAAATTTCACCCAAACACAAAAGAATATGACCTCTTCTCAACACCTCATGAACTTTCTCCAAAATTGACCACATACTCAGACACAAATCAATTCCCAACAGATAAAATCTAAATAGCATCTGCACATATCAGCTTACCACAGATTAAAGCTGGATAGCAACAAAAACAGAAACAACAAAAAACCTACAAGCTTATGGAAACTGAACAATTCTCTACTGAATGAAAAATGGGTCAAGAAAGAAATTAAATACTTTCTAGAATTGAATAAAAATAAATGTGCAATATACCCAAGTTTATGGGACACAGTGGAGGCTATTCTAAGAGGCAAGTTCATAGTCCTAAGTGCTTACATAAAAGAATCAGAGAGGTCTCATACTTCACAGCACACTTGAAAGTGCTAGAAAAAGAATTATACCCAAGAGGAGTAGATGGTAAGAAATAATCAAACTCATAACTGAAATCAATAAAACAGAGACAAATAAACAAAAACAATATAAAAAAAGCAATGAAACAGAGTTAGTTCTTTGAAAAAAATTAGTAAAATTGACAAACACTTTTTCAAACTAACTAAAAGGCATAGAGACAATATCCAAATTAACAAAATTGGAAACTATGAGAAGAGACTTAACAATTGACACCAAGGAGACCCAGAGAAGCATACGAACATACTTAAAAAAACAAAAAAACAAAAAAAAAAAAACCCTGTCATCTACAAATTGAAAATCTAAGAAAATGGATAATTTTTTTCAATACATACCACTTACCAAAGTTAAATCAAGATCAAATAAGCAATTTAAACACACCTATAGCCTCTAGATTCAGTCATTAAAAGTCTTGCCACCCCCTCAAAAAAAGGCCCAGGGCTAGATGGTTTAATAACAGAATTCTTACCAGACTTTTAGGGTAAAGTTATTGCCAATCATCCTCTAATTATTCTAAAAAATAGAAAAAAAGAAACATTGCCCAATTTGTTTTACAAGGTCACAGTTACCCTGATACAAAAACAAAGACTCACCAAAGAAAGAGAATTACAGACTAATTTTCTTTATGAAAATAGATGCAAAACTTCTCTGCCATCTTCCTGCCATGGCAATAATGGGCTAAACCTCTGAACTGTAAGCCAGCCTCCAGTCAAATGTTTTCCTTTAGAAATGTTGTCGTGGCCATAGTGTCACTTCACAGCAATAGAAACCCAAACTAAGACAGAAGTAGCCCAAAAGATTCTACCAGGAAACTTCTATAGATGACAAAAGCTTTGAGCTGGATACAAAATTAATTAACAAAAATCAGTAGTCCTCCTACATACAAATGAAAAACACGCTGGGAAAGAAATAAGGGAAACAACATCCTTCACAATTGCCTCAAATAATATAAAATGTCTTGAGGTATCTCTAACGAAGCAAGTGAAGAACTTATACAATAAAAATTTCAAGTTATTGAAGAAGGAAATTAATGAAGCTATCAGAAGAAGGAAAGATCTACCACACTCATGGATCGGTAGGACTGGACATCCCACCAAAAGCAATCTACAAATTCAGTGCAATCCCTACCAAAAATTCCAACACAATTCCTTCACAGATTTTGAAAGGACAATTTTCAGCTTCATATGGAAACACACACATACATACATACATGCACATATACATGCATGCACACACATGCATGCATACACACAATCCAAAACAATCCTAAACAATAAAAGAACTGCTAGAGATCACCTATTCTCGATTTTAAGTTTACTAAAAAGCTGTAATAATAAAAACAGCACACTATTGGCAGAAAACCAGATACATTGATCAATAGAATTGAATAAAGACACAGACATAAATCTTCATATTCATAGACATCATACTTTGATAAAGAAGCCAGAAATATATACTGGAAAAAAGAAAGTTTGTTCAACTAATGATGCTGGTCAAACTGACTGGCTGCATGCAAAAGGATGCAAATAGATCCACACTGATCACCCTGCACAGAACTCTAAAGGATCAAAGACTTCAGCTTAGAACCCAGTACACTGAGCCTGATAGAAGAGAAAGTGGGGGAATAAATAGTCTTGAACTCATTGGCCCAGAAAAAGACTTTCTGAACAGAACACTGTTAGCACAGGCTCTAAGATCAATAATTAATGAATGAAACTAAGAAACTTCTGCATAGCAAAGTACACTGTCATTCAGACAAAGTGGCAGCCTATATAGGATGGGAAAATTTTATTTTTTACCAACTACACACCCAATGGAAATCTAATATCCAAAATATATAAAGAATTCAAGAAACTATCAAAAATAACTCAATTAGAATATGAGGTATAGATCTAAACATAGAATTCTCAACAGAGGAAATTCAGATGGCTGAGAAACACTTAAAAGAAATGTTCAACATCCTTAGCCATCAGGGAAATGCAAATCAAGACCACTTTGCGATTTCATCCCACACCTGTCAGAATGGCTAAGATCAGCCACAAGTGATAGCTTATTCTGGCAAGGATGTGGGCTAAAAGGAACACTCCTCCATTGCTGGTAGGAGTATAAACTCATGGAGCCACTATGGAAATCTTTATGGCAGTTCCTCAGAAAACTGGGAATCTATCTACCTCAAGATCCAGATATGCCACTCTTGTGCATATACCCAAAGGATGCCCCATCCTACAACAAGAACCCTTGCTCAACGACGGAAATGTCAGCTGTATTCATAATAGCCAAAAACCAAAAACAACCTAGATGTCCCTCAACAAAAGACTTATAGGGAAAAATGTGGTACATTTTACACAACGAAGTATTAGTCAGCCACTAAAAAACTGACATCATGAGATTTGCAGGCATATAGATGGAACTATAAGAAAATCATCCTGAATGAAGTATCCCATACTAGAAAGACCAATATAGTACTTGATTGTATATAGATATTGGCTGATATGTCAATAATAACCAAGCCGCAACCCATAGAACCACAGAGGGTAGGTACAGAGTAAGGGACTGGAGGGAACAGATAGATCTTGTTAGGAAAAGGAAATCAGAATGATAATTACAAATGAATGAGGTGCTGCAATGGGAGGATTAAGGGGGAGCAGAGAGCATTATGAAAGGGAATATAAGGAGAGACAGGGAAAGTTAAGGGGCCTTTGAGAGGCAGTGTGGAAATAAAATACAGTAGAAACTTACTAAAACGTATACTGTGGATATTTGTTAGGTATTTAATAAACCCTGAAATATCAGAGATAGCACACAGTCAAATCCTAGGCAGATAGCTCAGGAAATTCTTGATCCTTGAATACAAGAATAAACAGCTGTGAGTCAATCACACACACCTTTAATCCCAGCAGTTTTTGTGAGTTCAAGGCTCCATGCCTTTAATCCTAACCTGGATGGGACCGGGCATATAAGGGCTGCAGAAACCCAGCAGAAGGAGAAGTTACTGGTAGAAGCAACTGGCAGAAGCAACCAGGAGCGAGGCTGAGGAAGTTGCAGGACAGCTGGGTGAGAATTGACTGTGGTGCTTCCTCTTTCTGATATTTCAGCCTTCCCCTGATATTTGGCTCTGAGTCTCATTTTATACAACCTGAATTTGTGCATCTATAGTATGCATGTCCAGAGGTGATCTAAATGAAATTGCCAAATAATGGAAGAGACAGAGTCCCAACTTGTCATCAAAGAAAGATTTCAGTTCTGGGGTTGGGTTACATCTAATTGAGTTGTTGTTTGAATCCTCAAACAATCCAGGCTGTTGCGGAGACTATAGGTTGCTCTCCACAGACTGATAGCAAGGCCCCATTGCCAAAGACAATACCTATACAACTCACTGAACATGGAGACATCAGGTTGGTGTTTACATAGAGCCTTCACTCCTATCCCCATGTCCTAGCGCTTTAGGTACAGAAAGGAAGTCTGGATGCTACCAAAAGAGAAATGTAAGCACCAAGCCAGCTTGATCTACCTTGGGGTCCTGCAAGATATGCTAGGGCAATGGTAGCACAAAGCTTGTGGGAGTAACCAACCAGTAACTGATTTGACTTAAGGTCCATTCCATGAGATGGAACCATACCCAATGCTGCTTGCGTGACTGAGAGCCAGTGACTAGATAGGCCAGGTACCTAGGGTAAAACCAAATACTATTGGTCTTTTATATTTAAAAAAAAAAAGTACTGATAAAATGACTCCAAAATGATACTCTGCTATACTCATACATCAGTGCCTTATTCCAGGCACCCTCAGAGAAGCTTCCTTCTGCAGCCTATGAGAACAAAGAAAGCCACAGCCTGATATTACACAGAGAGTGAGAGGTCTTGGAACAGTCAGCTCTAAAAGATATGTCCCCAACAAATCCCCCCCCCAAGCTCAGTAAATCCAGTGGAGGTGGAAAGAGTGTAAGACCCAGAGGAGAAGAAGGTTACCAAGAGAACAGGGCCCTTTAAATTAACATGAGCTGAGCTCATATGAACCCACAGAGACTGATGCAGCATGCACAGAGACGGCACAGATCTGCACCAGGTCCTCTGTGATTATATTGTGGCTTCCAGTTTCAGTGTTTGTATGGGATTTCTGAGTGTGCAAATGAGTGGGTCCCTGATTCATGTGCCTTCCCTAGGGCTCTTTTTCTTCTGTTGGTTTGTCTTAACCAACTCCAGTGCAATTGTTGTTATTTTATCTCATTTTATTTTATTTTGTTATATGTTTTTAAAAATTAATGAATAAAAAACCTAGCCACCAGGTTAAAGATTAACAACTGAGTTGTCATTTATACCTGCTGGGAGAGGGAAAATCAGTTTTTTTCCAATGAGGTGATGATGTGGAATATTAGTTTAAGATGTGTTATATTCTTTTATGCTGTGAAATATTTGTTTAATGATGCAGAGATGTGTTGCATTCTTTTATGTTGCATTTGTTTAACTTTGTAAAGTAACTGTGTTACTTTGCCTATCTAAAGCACCTGATTGGTCTAATAAAGAACTGGCCAACCAATAGCCAGGCATGAGAAAAGATTGGGGGAGCTGTTAGGCAGAGAGAATATGTAGGAGAAATCTGAGCTCAGGAAGAAGGAAGGAGTGAGAAGCTGAAGAAGAGAGGATGATGTCATGGACCAGCCACTGGTCACATAGCCAGCCATAGAGGAAAAGGTAAGGGAAGATATATGGAATAAAGAAAGAAAGATACAAAGCCCAGAGTCAAAATGTAGTTCAAGAGAAATGGGATAATTTAAGTTTGAAAGCTTGGTACAAATAAGCCAAGCTAAGGCCAGGCATTCCTAAGTAAGTCTCAGTGTATTTTTTGGGGGAGCTGGGTGGTGAACCCCTCAACAGTAAAAAAATAAATAAATTTCAGAGTGGACACTGGGTATATCAACCACCCTAGGTTAGGCCTCATGTTCAGGAGTAGTTCACCAACATATAATGAACTCCACAGTGGTTTTGTGTGTGTGTTTTATTTAGTTATAGTTTGGTGGGGTTTTGCTTTACTTCAGTTTTGGTTTGGAGATTTTTCTGTTGCAGTGTTTGTAACAACTTAAAGTTGGGTGGGTGGATAGGAGGAGAAGATCTGGAAGGACTTGGGAGAAGGGAAGAGGATCCAAATACATTTAAATTTAAAAATTGTTTTAAATAATAAAAAAGGAGAAAGGACCAGCACGTGGAGACTAGAGAGAGGAAGCATTAGCTGAGAGCATTCCTTCTTCCTGCTCACAAACTCCTTCAGCAGAGGCATTAGGCTCTTGGATGGTCCATCTTCTTATATGAACACACAGCGATGGGGCCTTCATCACATTCATCCCATCACTATGAGTTAACAATAAAAAAGAACAACAATAAAAACCAACTAGGGCTTGTTTGGGTCAAATGAATGGGAATATGTTCTAGTATCTTTTCCCATCCTCCCTCAGAAAAATCCAGGTGTATCATGGGAATATGAGTTTCTGAATCCCATGAGTGAGGCTGTATTGACTGGCACTTTGTCACCAAGGATGAACCCCATTACAGTTGACTCTGTGAGCCACATGACCCTATCTGTGTGTTCCTCAGGGCAATATGACTCAGCATACAGTCATACTTTCCAACCCAGCACCCACCTCCATAGCAGGTCTGGCAAGTGTCTTAGTGAAGGACCCCTGGGAAGTTCTCCTAGTCTGCCAGGCATGGGAGCCCCTTCCTCCAGTCTGCTACCAGGGGGAACAAGGGGGAAAAATGGAGAAAGATAGGAGGAGCCAGTGGTAAAGCAAGAAGGCATCATGTCCATCACAAGGTCATTGTGCAGGCTAATTGTGTAATCAACCGCAGACGTGGCCAGAGTCTGCTGGACCAGAAACAAATGTCCAAGGTCAAGAAATACTAATCACCTCCTTCTGGTGTGCTTCTCTCTGACTCTTCCTCTAGAAAATCCCAAGGTAAGTAAGGAGAAGGAGAAAAGAAAGGAAAAAAAGAGCTTTTATCCAGAGCTTGCCATAAGGGGCAACTTCCAGAAACTTCAGTTCTCTGGAAGCTAACCAGGAGTTAGGAAATAAATAAAGAAATAGTTCTGTAAAAGTGATCAATATTTATCAGAGGAGTCAAGGCTAGCAACGTTCTTGAACTCCCAGGAACCACCAGAAGCTCTGGGAGAGAGGCAAGGAAAAAGACCCTAACCCTTCTCACTGGCTACTCCAGCAGAGTGGCCACAGGCTACAGATGCTGCAAAGGATACATACCCAAGCCCCAGATAATGCTGCATGAGACTCCTGCAGGGCCATGGTACCTGAAAATACAAGTAGTTTGTCCCAAGATACATAGCAAATAAATGGAATAGGAGAACTTGAGTATCCTAATACCAGCCCTCTAGAGTCAGAGGCTGAGAGAACATCTCAAAGCTTTCTGTAACTTAGGCTCCTGCTGGCCAGTGCCATACACAGGCACTGGGCACCTTCTGTGTGCCAGGCCAGCTCCTTTCCTCCCTCAACATGACCCTTCCACATTTTCTTATTGATCTTCAAAGACATCATTGGAAAGCACGTAGCAAGCACACCACACACACACACACACACACACACACACACACACACACACCAGTTTATCCATAGGAAATAATTTTTTCCTGTATTGTTTATTCATATTCCATCCCTTCAGAAGGAATCAAACCCACTTCAAAACATTCACATTGTATGTTCTCTCTAAGTGGAAACCTTCTGGTCCCAGGAAACACACGCACACACATATTTCTATTTTTCTTTATCAGGGAATAAGTAAGGACAATAGAAAAAACAATTTTTAAGTGAGCAAATTGGAAAAAATAAAAAATACAGACAGAAAATTAAAAATCCAGAATGACATAGAAATGTACAATTTCCATACTTACCTGAGATTAGATTCTCCACCCCCTGCCCTCAGCAGAATTGCCTAAGTAGCAGCATTTGCAGAGAGAAGAATTCTAAGGCAATATCTGCTATATTCAAGAGGTGTCTTCAAATAAATGAAAAGATAAGAAAAACTGCTGTTCAGAAAAAAAGGAAACAATTTTTTATAGTCTGGAAATTCTTATACAGATGGAATAAATATGATTTCCTTTTCCCCTGCCTTTTGTATTTGGAATCCCATGCCCACCCTTCAACTTCTTACCTCACCACCTCCATCTTCAAGCTAGGAGCCCAACTCTCTTGCTGAAGCTGGGCATGTGCATGAAAACCAGATATTATTTAGTATTCGTGTTAGTATTGTTGTTGTTATTATTATAGTTTAGTATCAAAATGCACAAAGAAAATGTAGCAGCATGCTCAGCACCCAGGGCAGGAAACAGCCGGAAACTCTTGCCAGTCACAACATTGCCGGAACAGAAACTCTGCCCAGACCCCCAACTCTGCAGATCGCCTTCCTGGCGTGGGTCATTATATAAATAGAACCACACAGCATCTGGCTTCTTTCACTCACTGCTGTTTGTAGGTTGTCCATTCTGCAGTCCATAAATGTCCCTACACTCACTCCTGTGGCGGGATTCTATCATGTGACTTTACTACAAATGACTGCCCCTCCCTGGGTGGGTAGGAAAATGAAGATGAGCATGGGTTCCACACTGTACTCTGAGTTAGCTTTTAATAAATCCTTAAGTGTCTGAGTTCATGGAATGTCAATATTATTTTTCTAAACTTTTCATCTAGATTCAAATATAGTCTCTAAAAACTGTGTCTGGCAGCAGATAATATTTTAAACCCTGAAACCTATTTGTTTTTGTTTGTTTTTCAAGATGGAGTTTCTCTGTACAGCCCTGGCTGTCCTGAAATTTGCTCAGTTGACCAGGCTGGTCTTGAACTCACAGAGATCTGCCTGCCTTTGCACAGTAACACACCCCAACTGCTAGGATTAAAGGCATGAGCCACTAGCATCTGGCTTGAATTCCATTTTTAGAACTAAAAGATGTTTTAGTCCAGCAGAGCAAAACCAAAACCAAAACAAACAACAACAAAAACAAATAAAAAAGCTGTAAGAAATACGTTTTTCTTTGCTTTCCTATGCAAGTATAAAATTCAACACTTGTGCACAGCATTTATTGAGACTTCAAGAACTGTACTCAAACACTTTGTGAGTATTATTAGTGGGCATTGCTCCTGACAATGTCCCTGGAAAATAGCTTTTTTTCCCACTCACTTTCTATGCATTATCTGTGCTCTTTCTTCATCCTTAGTTAGGTTTCACTTTATAAACCGTTTGCAGTCATTAATGTTGCCTCTGCCTGAAAGCCCTCTGAGCTAATTCAACTCATACTAATTTCTGTCCCTTCTCCAGACCAGAAGTATGTGCAATAAAAGGGGGGAAAATGTGACATAAGACCGACCCACCTGGATAGAATTCTCATTACTGGAAAATGGATAAAAGATTAAAAGATAAAAAAAACATAAATGTCATACAAATATAAAGTGAACACATGTCATAAATTTTTATTTAGCTTACTAGCAAAAGAATCATTAAAGATGTATACAATGTTCTTTCTCGTATGCAGAACCTAGATGTAAATAGATATGAAAGCAAGCGTGGTGAAACACTTGCACCTCCAGCACTTGGGAGGTAGAGACAGGAAGATGGAGAGTTCAAGGTCAGGGGCAGCAGAGACAGCTGAGCTGTTCACAGCACTGGCTGCTCTTCCAGAGGACCTGGGTTCCATCCCAGAACCCAAATGAAGGCACATATCAATTCTAACTTCAGTGCTAGGGAATTGATACCCACATACACAGACAGACATGTATGCAGGCTTTTATTATTATTCACACACATAACATTTTTAAAAGTTAACTTTAGAAATTTAAGGTCATCTTTGAATACATACCAAGTTCCAGGCTAGAAGAGGCTACATGAAAGCTTATACTCTAAGTCCAGGGAATCTAGTGCCCTCTTCTGGTCTCCTGCAGCACCTGCACACAGGTGCCATACACAAAAATTAAAAAAAAAATTAATAAAATCATTTCTCCTCAATGAAAGGAAGGAAGGGAAGGAGGGAAGGAGAGTAGGCTTGGAAGGAAAAAATGAAGGAAGGGAGGGGGCTAACTACCTGGGGCCAGTGGGAGAGAGCCCGGAGATAGAGAAGGTGGTGAGGGTAGATATGAGCAGTCTATAACATGTGTCTGAAAATGTCATAAAAAACTAATTGTTTTGAATTATTACTCTGTTTTTTTATTTTCAAAAGATGTTGTGCCTATTCTTATGGAGGCTACCAAAACTGTATTCACGAACTGTAACCCACCTCCCACAGATCTCATAGATAGTGCAGATGAAAAGTTTACATCACTGCTCATATTCTAGAACTTATAGATAATACAACAGCTCAGAAGCCGTGCCAGGAACAAAGCCCCAGAGAAACAAATGACAATATTCAATTTAGAGGACACCTGGATATTTTGCCTGTTTTTTAATCTTATTCGTTCTTGGTGCTGCCTACCCAGCAGTGCATCACTGGAGAGTCCCTAGCTGTTGAGGGCCTTGATTCCTCCATCTGTGAATCGAGTTAGTCATGTACACAAAACTCCCCAAGGTCTCAGCACACAGGGCGCTCCCCCAAGGAGTATGCATGTTTTCTCATTCTGTGTCAGCTGTCATCTTTGTGCTTGTGACTTTTGGAAAGACAGCTTCTTCTCCCAACACCTCCCACCACACAAGAGCCAAGGTATCTTGCTTCATCATCCCCTAATGCCATCAGAACAAGTTACAGGGCACTGACAAGATAATTTATATGGAAAGAGTTAAATTCTTCACCAAACTGGCAGAAGTTTTTTGGTTTCTATGCCCTTACCCTCAAAGTCAAGGCCATGTAGAGATTCAGGTCCTTTATAATACAGTTTAAGGTGGGGAAAGCATTGCCCCATACTTCTATAAGAGAGATCTTCAGATTACTTAAGGGACTTGTTCTTTACAAAATGAAATGACTTTTGTATTTGGGGAAGGTACAATTCCCTATCAGTAATTAGGGTAGCATGAATATAACTCTAGGGTAAATCTTAACAGTAGCCTTTTGGGGGCTTTCGAGACAGTGCACTGTGCTGAGAATGCCTCTTAGTTCATTGTATAATTGAATACAACAGATTGGTAATTTAAAATGGACAGAAATGCACTTGGCTTGTGGATCTAAAGGCTCAGAAATCTAAGATCAAGAGCTACACTTTAAGAGGACCTTCCTGCTGCATCGTAGACTGCAAGTATCCCTTGGGTGAAGAGAACGAGGGGGAGAACACCAAGGAAGTCACTCCCTCGATAACGACACCAAGATATCAGCTGCCTTATCTCTTGAAGTTCTCTACTTTTCAATCCTGCTGCATTGGGAATTCTAACACAGAGACTCTGGGCATATGTTCAAACCTTACCATTAACACATGAGTCCCTGCAGAGCTGGCTCCCTGGCAACCTCCCTGATTCTTGATGGAGCAGATGCCAAACAACATTGTACATCCCTAGTGTCCATGAAGTGCACAGACACACTCAGTGGCTCAAGAATATTCATAGACATGCTCAAATTTATCCACCAGGATGTCCACTGAAGTGTTGTCTACAGGTAGAAAAGAGAGACAAACAAAGAAAAATAGAGATGTCCAACAACAGGGAACCAATAAAATAAAGTATCCTGGAACCCTCAAGTGCTGGGCAGTTCTTCAAACTGTGACACAGGCAAGGAAGGGGGTCACACTCAGCAAGCTCTCTCTATGTAAGGATTTATGCAGAATTATACAACTTCTTTTTTTTAAGGAGAAAGAAAATACAATATTAAAGTAGGTGGGGTTTTTTTCCCTTCTTTATTTTGTATTAAAGTAGGTGGTTTTATTTTCTTCTTTTTCCTTTTGGTGTTTTCCTTGTGTCCTAATCTAATATGTATTTGTGGATGGGTACAGAGATGTCAGGTATGTGGTCACAATTCAACTCCCTTAAGCTAGATCCAGCCTAACCAACCTGACTTGAAACTGCTTTTGGATCTGAGGCACAGATCTGTCGGACCAGAGATGCTCAAATCTGGTGAGTATAAGCAATGAATTCTTTTGGGCTGTGTCTTTTCACTCACAGTGAGCCATACCCACATCCCAGACCCCTAAAGCACATACACACACTCAGGATTGGTCAAGAGTGACCATTCAACAATTAGAATAACCATCTGCTGTGGACCAACTCAGAGAGCCACGGTCCGTGTTTGTGCAGTGGACAGTGCTGTGGCCTGGGAGTCGGCTTCTAGCCCTGACTTCCTGGTGTGGTCCATTCTCCTCTTTTCCTGATCTTTTATTTGTTCGTCCACAAAATAAATAAAATGTTTGGACTTGGACAAAGGACCCAACCAGGCCTTTTCTTAGGTTCCTTCATTCTAATCTCATTATTCACACTTCTCGGCTTCCTGCTCCTATGACAGCCCCCAAAGAGCTGAAATGAATCGCTGTAGGTATGGGGAAGAACCAAGGACCCAGCCAGGGAGGCAGAGTTCCAAATGAACAGTTGCCCAAGAAGTTTGGGAGGGGATCTAATCCAGAATCCCCACATGAAAACAGGAGCCATGGCGCCTAACAGAGCTAAGGTACAAAGTCATTTGTTTTCTCCTGGAGGCTGCTCTGTCCCCACCTCCCATTTGGGGCCTGCAGCTGGCTCGCTTTTCTTCCACAAGGTCCCCAGAGCTCCTCTGCTTCCCCAAGGTTTTATCATCAACATGTTCAGCTCTTTGTCATCATGTTTTATTTTTGAGATCGCTTTCCAGGCAGCGGCAGGCGTCAGGGTTTCGGGTGTCCTTGCTTCCTTAAACCTCAGCTCCCTCATCAATAAAATGAGTCTTTAGAGAGAGTTGGCAATGACTCAGTTCATGGATTCACTGGGCAGGTTTACTAAGTGTCGTCCTGTGCAGACCCCACAGTTTCACCTAGACATAGCAGCCTTTGCCAGACTCTCCCAGGTGAATAAATGTTCAAAATGATTCTGCCAGTAACTGTAGAGCACATCAATATATTTAAGTATGCAGTAAACAGGGACCTTGTGGTCCTGATGAAAAAGAAAGGCGTAGGAATGGGATGGGATGGAATGGGATGGGGCATGCCTGAGGGCCCCAAAGTGGGTGAATGCAGAGGAGGAACCCAGCCACTGAGCCAGGGATCTTACAAGGCAGGCTTGCATGTGCCAAGACTGAGCACTAGAACAGAGGGCACCGGGTGGGTAAAGGGTGAAGAAAACAGGCCTGCTCGTAGCTCAGACTGGAGGCCTTGATCAAGCCTACGTGAAGAGAATTCTAGCAGCTGGGAACCATCAGCCCTGACAGGCTCCTCTGCCCATCATCCCAAAGGCCAGCAGGCAATTCCTCCTGCCGCTCCCACCCTTCGTTCTGCCCTCTACTCTTGTCTCTGTCCAACCTCTCTGGCTATCCTTCCCTGACATGGTTGGTCCACCCTTCTCTGCACGTGTCTGTCTGTCCATCCTTCACACGTCTGCCTGGTGCATCGGCCTCGCTGCATCCCTGTGCCTCCTCTCCGCCCTGCCCCGCCCGCCGCTGTGTGGGTGTCGGGCTGGCTGTGCGCAGAGGGGCGCGGCTCAGCGCTCCCACCTCCCCCGCGTCCCCATCTCAGCAATGACCCGGGCCGCGCCGCCGCCGAACTGAGACCCGGGAGCCGCGCCGCCGCCAAGGAGGACTCAAGAGGGTGACGGTGGCGCGAGCGGCGGCGCGGGGACAGCTTGCGGCGGCGAGGCGGGGCTGCGGCAGGGCAGGGTAGGGCAGGGCCCGGGAGACTGCTGCCAGCGACTCGTTTGGGGATCGCGGGTGCGGGTCCGCTCGGCCCGGCCCCGCCGGTGCGCTCCGCCCCTGCACGCACAGCAGGCCCAGGCGGAGCGGCACGACGCCCCAGCCCAGCCCGAGCGCCGCGACATCCTAGCGGGAGCCGGAGCCCGAGCGGGACCCGAGCTGGAGCCGAAGCTGGAGCCGGCACTGCGGCGCACGGAGCGGAGCGCGGCAGCCAAGCCGAGTAAGGGGCGCGGGGCACGGGGAGGGCCGTGGAGGGGGTCCCGGCGGTTTACGCACGCGGCCAGGGACGCGCTGGGCGGCGGGGGACGCGGTCCCGAGCGGAACCTCAGCGCGCGCGGAATTGAGCGGCTTCCCGGGACTCCTGCGGTTCCTGCTCCGGCATCCCCGAAAGGGTTACGGGGACCCGCTCATCCCCCGAAATGCAAGGAACCCGAGGTCTCCCGCTTGCGTGAGTCTCAAACGAGTATCCACCGGTGGTGGAAGCCCAAGACAGGGTCCTCAGCCCCGCTCCCTGGGTGTGGAAAAGACACTAGGGTGCACTCTTGTCTGGGGTGGGAGAAGAGTAAGACTGAGATTCTTCAGAATTTGAGCCCGAATCCTCTTGCACCACTTTAAGTTAGGAAGTTTGACGCTCCATCGGGCAGCTCACCCGGACCATGCCTCTGGTATTGTAGCACTTAGGACAGAAGGAGTTTCCTCGCCACCCCACCCCCAAGACAGACTTTCCCAACTGTGTCTCTTGGGAAGGACCTTAAGCTAAATCAGAGGTGGCGGTTCCGCTGACTGCACAGTGCTGAGTGACATTGCCACCTCTCTCCAGATTCCATCCCGAGCTGGGCAATGCCCACTCTGCCCCAGCTGGCCTTCCTGATTGTCCTTCGGACTCTGCAGTCCTGGAACAGGCAGGTAGTGTCGACCCTGGGCTCCCTTCCTCAGCCACTCCAGTGTCAGCACGGGCAGACAAGCCCAGGCAAGGAAGGGGAGAATACAATTGACAGACCCGAGAAGCAAGGGGCTACAAGAGTCTTGATTCACTGAGTCCAAGTGCAACCTGGGGGCCGACAGAAGGCCCTCTAGACTCAATTATAAGAACTGCTTATTAGAATCACTGACTTCACCACTGAGTACCTCAGTTTCCCTCTTTGGAAAGCATGCATGATTCTGTTACTGGGCTGTGAAGAAACTTTAGAATGCTAAAACAGCTGATTTCCTAGCTGTGTGTTCTTAGGCAAGATACTTGACTTCTCTGAGCTTCAGTTTCCCTCATCTGAAACGCATGGAAGATAAATGCATTCTTAGCTCATTCTTCTGGGGCACCAGCCATATATCAAGGAGTTGACTGCATTTGGCCACAGGTGTCATATTTTGAGACAAAGTGAGTTTTCCTGATGTGAGGGAACATGATGTTGCCCTCCTTCCTGCCCTCTAAGAAAACCTTTGCCCCCCCCCGGGTGCCTACTGACATCTCTCTGCAAAGTAAGACTTTCCCTTAGCCTCTCTTACTCAGGCACTTGATAGCATCCTCTGCCCTGCCAAGACCCTCTCTCTATGCCCCTGTCCAGGTTGTAAGAGGCTTACTGACTACAAGGAGTGTTCTGCCTTTTTCCTTTGACTGATACTTTCTGCCCCAGGCTGAGGCCCCCCACAAGATTGCATACTCTGTACAAAGAAATTTTGCATACTTCGGTCCACTCTGGTTTGAGCGCAGGGACGGTGGCCTTCCATGGGGGGCTTAGGTGAGCCACAGTGAGGGCTCCAACAGGTACCAAGCAGCCCAGTCAGTGGGACAGTGAGGTAACCATGAGTCAGAAGGTGATGGTTCCTTGCTGGATATGATATGTCTGTCCAGGCCAGTAGGTCACAGGACCATGAAAACCCTAATAAAGGAACTGAAGCTCATGACAGACAGCATGGTTTGAACTTAAGAGCTACCCTGTTTGGGGCTGGAGAGATGGCTCAGCGGTTAAGAGCACCGTCTGCTCTTCCAGAGGACCCGAGTTCGATTCCCAGCACCCACGTGGCAGCTAACAACTGTCTGTAGTTCCAGTTCCACGCAAAAAAAAAAAAAAAAAAAAAAAAAAAAAAA
>PVIH01003267.1:0-16353 GCA_004025045.1 Sigmodon hispidus | reverse complement strand
TGAAATGAGACAATGTGTCCACCTGTTGCTGGACAGCGTGGTTGCTCCTTGGGGTTCTTCTCTCCTTTATAGCCCTCCTCCACCCCTCCCCCATTCACTCACGAGGGTGTCCCGTTCCCTGCATGACCTTACCCCTTGCTCTTCCCAACGGAGTTCATCAGAAGCTAATTAGGTTTGTTCTGCTGCTTCACTCGGTATTTGGAGCACAGCTAAGAGAGATGTGATGGGGTGTGGGATGGTCATGGGTCTTCGGCAATAATCAGCTGGGCATCCCCAGAGAACATCACTATCACATAAAACCCTAGTCACAAAAGTTTGCCAAGCATGGGGTAGGGCAAGAAAAGGCACTAATCAGCTCACAGCTTCCTAAAAGAGAGACTGAGGCCAGGGAGGCTTGCCCCTTGGCAAGTGAGCACCAGACAGAGTTATGGCTGTGAGCACAGCTCTTGGAGCTAGAGGCCTAGTTTACAGCATTTGATTCTGGGCAGGTGGCCTCCCTTTCACAGACTCATTGTTGTCTTTAAAAAAATGGAATGAGTATTGATCGCATATCTGTTAGGACAATGTGAAGACTAAAGAAATAATGCTTGGGAAGCATATGACTGAGTCCAGGGGACTTTGTCAGGGGCCCTACCATGTGTGTGTTGTAAACACCCCTCAAACTTGATTTTGTAAACACAAGCATTTTCTCTTTGATTTCAGACAACAGCATGCTGGCAGAGTGGAGGCAGGGAGACACATCCTATAACTATGTCAGTAAAGAGCATGGAGGCTCTGGAAGGTTAAGGACCAGAGCTAGGTATAGAATACTTAACATCATTGTGACTCACCTCAGTTTTACATGCGTTTGTAGAATTGATAATTAGCACACTGTAACACCAGTGACATGCAATTAGTTATGAAGATGATTCCTCCATGGAGATCTTTAATCATTTTGTGCCTGAGAGCTGAAAATGGAGGTGCTTACTATAAATCCATGGGCTATTACATTTTTAGACATTTCTTTTTTTCCTATTCAAACAATTATCAAACTCATTTAGTCAAATTGACTTAAAAGAGCAGTCTCCCACTCATTATCCACAGCTCTCCAGTTTTCTCTCCATCATTTATCACCTCCAGCATCTATAACCCTTATTTGCCTATTACCTTCCTACAGCAATATCACTCACTGTGATGTCTCCTGAGATGAGAATGATACTCAACATTTAGTATGCATTGCAAAATCATAAGATGTCTTGCAAAACATGAGGTCTGCTATTTTTATTATTCTTGCCAAGTGTTCAGATTGATTAAAAACAAAATGTTTTCAGTATGGGAGACACCATTTCCTCAAACATTTGGCAAATACAACTTGCTTCAGGAGCTGGAAGAGATGGCTCAGTGGTTAGGAGCGCTTGGTGCTGGTCTGGCAGAAGGCCAAAGTTTGGTTGCCAGTGCCCACACAGAGTGGCTCAGAGCCTCTGACTCCAGCCCTACGAGAGCTCATGCCCTCTTCTGACCTCCAAGGCACACACATGTGATGGGACTCAGTGATGTAAACTGTAATTCCAAGCACTCTGTAGGCTGAGACCAGGGAATCGTGGGCTCCTGGCAATCTAGGCAGAGTGAGTTAAGTGCCAACCTGGATTACTTAGTGACAAAAATAAAAATAAAATGTTTAAAGAATTCAAGGGTTGCAGTCAATGTAAGTCTGTAGTAAAAGACGTGCATCACATATACAAGACCCTGCAATCAATACCCCGTGCCACAAGATAAGGTTATTTTTCAAGTGTCTTAATGAAACTTCTTATCAGCAAACTAGATGTTGACATAACTTTCCAAACAAAACTTCTTAGTAATAAAAGGAAAATTCAAAGACAAATTAGCTTTAGCTTTTTTCAATATATTGGCATTGACTTTTTTATTCAGTTACTTTCTACCACAAAAGGTTCTTTTCTGAATCTTCATTTTGATGATCTTTCAGATTATAAAATCAATATGTTTCACTGTAGAAAATTTTGGATACCATAAAAAATATAAAATCCATGAAAACCCTCCTTCACCCCTCCAGCATATTCTATTTCTATCCTGATCTTTTGCTGCATGTGAATATTTTCACTGGGATGTTCTTCTACAAAATCAGGGTCATATATAGTTCTATAACCTGCATGTTCCTTTCTAAAAATAACCAAATTGTTTTTACATTTAACATTAATCTGAGTCTATATGTTCTTAAAAATTTTGAAAAAATGTGATGGCTACATAATATCCAGTTATAATAGCATGGCATAATTTTCTCACTCTATCTGCTCTTATTAGTGGCCACACTGGGATTATGTTATATTTCATTGTTATAATTAATGCCTGCCTGGGTCTCTTCTTATGTCACCAAGCCCTGAATCAGGCCTTCGTGTACTCTTGGGCAGAACCGGATCAGCTTGCAGATGGCCAAGCTCCTGAGGTTGCACAAGACATTAGATCTCTATGTTTTGGTCCCAGTGGTGGAATGTGACCTTGTAGAGCAGTGCTTCTCAACCTGTGGGTCACGACCCCCTTGCCAACCCTGCGTCTCTGAAAACTATTTACATTACAAATTTACAGCTATAAAGCAGCAACAAAAATAATTTTATGGTTGAAAGTCACCACAACAAAAGGTGTATTTTAAGGTTGCAGCATTAGGAAGGTTGAGAACCATTGCTATAAAGGAACAATTCTGGTAAATCAGGGCAAGTAGAGAGCCAAAAACATCCAGAAAGATCTTGACCAATCCAGTACAGCGCACACGTGGCCAGATGCTGCCCAGAGAGGCAGAGGTGCTCACATACCCTACCTCTAGTAAGATCAGAGATCAGGCACCTGGCAACAAGCTTCAAGGCCTCTTGCCCACCTCTGTGGCCATTGTGCCCTCCCTCCCTGTCACCCTGCTGCTCAGTTCATTGTCCTGCCTTTATCTACAGGATTAATAGTGTGTGACTTAGCAGCATTTACACAGACATGAACCTCCCATTGAAGTCCCCAGCTGGGTCCCTTCCTGTGGCAGGACAAAGTTCTATTGCCAGTGTTAGACCTGCTTGGGTGAGGTGGGTAGCACTCTTGTTAGAGCATTGCATCCAACCAAGTCCAGGAAAATTTCTCACTTCCTTCCTGCTCTGAGTGATCACATGCCCACCCACAGACCCAGGGAACAAAGCCCTGCAAGATGACATTATTCATTCACTCAGTAGTCACCGTGTACTTCCTGTGGGCCAGGCCGGGTGCTAGGTTATCTATGGCACTTAGACGGAGCAGACTCAGAAGCATGATCACCACCTCCCCTTTCTCACCCTCTTATCTCAGATCCACGTGTCTTGCCTGCACTTTCCCACCCAGGGCATCTGAATGTTCTAGTCTACTCAACTAGAGCCTCCTCCCCCAGGGATCCACCCAGATGGCTGACTTTCCCTCATCTCTGCTCACCTACCACCCTCCTACCAAAGCCCACCATAGCAGTTTTTTCTAAATGTCCAATGCCACACCTGCACACCTGTCTCTGCTCTCTCCTCCGTCATCTAACACACATGACCATTGCCACTGTCACTCCACAGTGTGTGTGGACACAGGTGATTAACGACTGGCTCCATCTACAACCCCCAAGACCTGGTACCCACGGAGGCCTCCCACCCATTGCCTGCTGTTCAGGGTCACCCTAAGCCCAGAAAGGTCTTCTCAGAAACAACAAAAACTAACCCTGTGGTTGCCTGACTTTGAATCTTCCTAGGAACCCTCATTGGGCGTGGTGACTCACCCTCTCACCCTGCTCCTTGCTGCTTCTCTATCTCAGAACTGTCATCTGTAAAGTTTTATTTTGAGGACCTGGTAAGGATACATCAGTGTCCAGATGTGTCACATGGACTCCATGGCGTGGTTCAAGCTCTAGCCCATTTCCAAATCCCTGTTTGCTACTCTCTTACATGTGGCAGCTGTCTACTGGATCCAGCTCCAGTCTTGGTACTGAGTCTTCCCTGGAACCAGTAGGTCCCACACTCTCTATATCCAGGTCTGAGTGTCCCATAAGCCCAGAGTGGAGGTATGCCAGGAGCAGGAACATAAAGGGATGTACAAATGACGTGGTCTAGCCACATACCATTCAGCCACTTCAAAGCCTGGAGTGCTGCCCGCCCACCCTCTCTTGCATTCCCAGCCAGACAATCCAGTCAGAGATGACTCATAGTAGGAAAAGCTGAGTGTCTGAAGCTGGGCTCAGAGAGAGGCGGGCAGGGTAATGGTGACCTCGAATAGGTCCACACTTACCAGGACAGGTGGGGTGCATGCCCTGCACTGAAAACCATGGTCTCAGCCCACCTGAGCCAGACTTGTTCAGCTGTCCTCATCACTGTGTTACATCTTCATTCACATGCAGGGACCCAGGTGGGAACCTGTTCACATGGACACCATGCATCCAGCCACTTACTCCTGGAGACCACAACAAGTTTTGCCCAAACAGAGTGTCTGATGCTCCAGGGTTTTCTCATGGGTCACTTGGAGATCCTCTAGTGGGCAGAAGCTGGAGAAAAGAGACTGGAAGTTTGAATGTCTTTCTGCTTCCTTAGAGTCTAAAGAACACTTCTTGAAGGCTAGAGATATAGATCAGGAATAGAGCATTGCCTATCATGCGTGGGGCCCTAGGTGTGGTGGCACACACTAGGTGTAACCCAGTGTTCAAAAGGCTGAAGCAGGAGGGTCTTTAGTTCAAGGTCAGCACGGGCTACATATGAGACCTGGTCTTAAAAAATAAAAAGAAAAACAAGAAAAGAAAATGTCAAAAGATAATAAAAGCCATCCCTTATATTATCAGGGTTCTGAGGGGACCCACATGGAGTGGATGGGAAAGTGTAGCCAGAGGCTATGTGTAAAGTGTTAGCAGTGGTCCACAGTGCAGGGATTGGTAGCCCTGGCTGTGACAAACATCAGTGACACAGCAGGCAACAGGATGTGTGGAGATGATCAGCTGTGCACAAGGAAAGCCTGCCTCTTAGCATGTGAAGCAAGGTTGTCTCTACATAGTACCATATGTTAGTATCAGGCTAAGATTGGCCTACCTCAGCATTCCAGGTACTTTTGAAAATATCCTCTAAAATGAGCCCCAAGCTAGTGTGCACAGACCATGCTGTCCTTCCATGCTCCCAAGATCCTCTGTGTTTAGGATCATTAGAGTTGGCTTCAAGAGTATCCACATGCTGGGGAAGCACCCTCGTTGTTACTGATCTGTCACCAGCAGTGAAGGGGGCTTCACAAAGAGATCTTGAAAGCCGGAATTTGATGGTACCATGGGAGTTTTCCAAGTAGACGGGCCAGGAATAGTATGCTAGGCAGAGAAAACAGCTCCCAAGTCCAGGAGACCCACTGCAGCCTGAGAGTGGACTAGCCAGAACACCCAGATCTCCAGGAATGCTACAGGAAGTCACTGCGGGTTTCCAGCGGTGGCAAGGTCCCTGTGTATACAGGTCTTCCTTGATCTCTTTTCTGTGACCTTGAGCAAGCAACCACCTCCAGCCTCTGTTTTCTCATCTGCAAAATTGTAATGATTTTTCTCATCCCCAAGATTCTATCTCCATAGGGTAGGTGACTCTAAGTGGTACTTAACAGGTGTTTGGCTAATGTGAATCACGTGTGTAGAGCCAAGTGTCCCCAAAGTCTACCACAGAGAACTACTTACTTGAGCTGCTGAACATAGGGATTCTTAGACCCTAGACTGTGAGACACTGGTTCTTCCCATACCCTCAGAATCCTCAGCCTTCACTTCAGAGGCTCCAGATTTACTGAGAGGAAAGGGTAGCCCCAGAGAGGTAGCACCCTAAGGAAAGCCCCTGAAGAGAAGGTGACCTGTACCTCTCCATGGCATCCGGTGTCCCCAGAAACAGCACTACAGGAAGTACCTTCAGCATGAACTTACTGAACTCCTCCACTATGCCAGTGCATCAGAGACTTAGGAAGGCCCCAGGGCTATGGATGCTGGAGTGAGGAACTGAACATTTTCCTAAAGGTGTGAGGGAGCTGTGGAAAGGGTTTAAGCAAGGGATTGACACATCCCTGTTGTGTTTAAAAGAGATTTCTCAGAGACTAAGGAAATGGCTCAGTGGATAAGAGGCTTTCTCTGTAAACATGAGAATCTGAATTAGGATCCCAGCACCCAAATTAAAGGAGCAGGAGAAGGAAAGGGAGGGGGAGGGGAAGGAGAGCCAGGGGTGGCCATGTACCCCTGCAACTCCAAAGCTGGGAGTAGGGGGTAAAGACAGGGTCTCTGGGGTTTACTGGCTCCAGGTTCAGTGAGAGACCATGTTTAAAGGGAATAAGGTAGAGAATGCCAGAGCAGGACACCTGACATCTTTCTCTGGCCTGCACATATGTACAGCCAAGCACAAGCATGCATGCATGCACATATGTATATCCACACAGAGATCTCTCTAAAGCAATAGGATGAGTTATTAGCTCACTCACATGCCCTCCTTCGTGTGTGTGTGTGTGTGTGTGTGTGTGTGTGTGTACACACAGACATAATACATATACATCACAAATGTGAATGCGGATATCAGTTCTCACACGTAATCTTTTAAAGCAAAGGTCACAAGCCTTAAAATTCTTCTTTAATCTTGTGGTATGTAATTGATTCTCTCAGCAGTCTGGGAGATCACCTCCTACCCTCCCTCCCCAGGTCAAAACCCTCCCTTGGTTTCTATGGAGACCAAGAGTGGATGTCAGGGCAGCCTAGGGTTCACACTGGGAAAGCTGAATAACGCTGAGTGATGAGTAGCAAGTTACTACTTTCAGAGGTGTTCCCAGATCCTGCATCCTGCATTCCTCCTGCCCTCACTGAGAACAGAGTGAACCCCTGAAGCCCGTCATACAAGTCCGGTGCTCCTGAGGCATGTTCCAAGCTTATCCCAGCTTTCCTAGGAAGGACAGGAGGTTCAGGGAGCTGATGTGCTCTGGCCAGAGTCAATGCCAGGAAGTTGGTGTATTAGTACTAAGGGTTCAGGGAGAAGAGCAAAGCAGCCCAAAGACAGTTCCCTTGTTCATTTACTAAACAGAAATGTCAGTGTTTCCATGCAGTATGCTCAGCCAGTGGGCTCCATCCAAACTCTGTCTGTTTGGAACAGAAAGCACATGTGGAAATGTGAAGAAAGGCTGAGAACCTCTGGGTCTGACTCTGGCAGGTAAATTCTAGCCATTGATGTGATCCCCAGCATCAGGGAGGCTGATGGTCTCTGAGACCGAGGGAAGGGACAGGATGTTTCCCCTGGACTCAACACCCATGGTCCTACTCAGTCACCCCACGAGTACATTTTAAGGGGCTGGAGAGATGGCTCAGAAGTTAACAGCACTAGCTGCTTTTCCAGAGGTCCCAGGTTCAGTTCCCAGCACTTATATGGTGGCTGACAACTGTGTGAAACTCTAGTTCCAGAGAGTTCAAAGACCTCTTCTGGCCTCTAAGAGCAGCAGGCACAGGCATGGGCAAGCAACATGTCCATCCACATAAAATAATAATAAAGCCCTTAAAATGTACTTTAGTTTCTGAAGTCAAGTGTGCCTCTTAAAATTAGACCCTGGACTGTGAGACACTGGTTCTTCCCATTCCCTCAGAATCCTCAGCCTTCACTTCAGAGGCTCCAGATTTACAGAAGAAAAAGCCCATGCTGTATCCCTTGCAGACACACAAGGAAGGGCTGACTGGGTTCAGCTCTTTAGTGGCATGAGAGGACAATGCTCTGAAAACATTTCCCTTGAAAAGGAGTGTTGAAGTGACCTGGTATAGCCTAGCTGCACTGAAAATCCAGGGGTCACACAGAGGTCATATGGGAGAAAGATGGGGTAGGGAAGAGGCATTTTCCTTCCACTGGCTTGTACTTCTAACTTGGTGACCTAATATATTAGATGCCTCCTAAAGGGATGTGCTGGCTGCTGGGGACGTGAGAGAGAAAGAGATAATGAGAGAGAAAGAGGGGGCTGGAGAGATGGCTCAGCGGTTAAGAGAGAGAAAGAGATCTGTAGTCACACCCCATCCTGCAGTTAGCAGCTTTGTGATCTTGGCCAAGCTACAAGATTTCTCTGAGCCTCCATTTTCTTATGTACAAAATGAGGAGGAAAAGAGCACTCTTGGTTTTTAGAGAAAAATCATAATACATTTTGACCCGGGGGTCAGGGAACACCCTTCCAAAGCCAGCCACAAAGCCTTGAGCAAGTTTTTCTCCTCTAGGTGTTTTCTACTATAAGATGAGGGAGGACTTTGGACCAATCTTTAAGGATCCTTCCAGCCTTGACAGCCCTAAGGCACTCAAGATGCTATAGTCTGTGGAAGATATGGGAATAGTGAGTCTTCCATGACATCACACTCCCACTCCAGGGTGCACCCCAAAGACAGATCCACCCTCCAAACATCACTGTGACCCCAGTATCCACTCATCCTACCCCCGTACCCACGCCCCATATCTTGTAACCCAGGGATTGCAGACTAGAAGCATATTCATAAGTCCCATCCACCAAGTGATAGTTTAAGTGATGTAAGTACACATCCTGTAGGCGTGGTGGGTGCTAGAGGCACCCTGTCACCTGCCTGTTTGTGTCTCCACAGGTGAGTGGAGGGGCTGTGTCCTCAAGAAGTCTGAGCTGTGCTCGTGGGCAGGCTGGCTCCACTGTTCTGCTCCAAGGATTACATGTCCTTCAAACGCCCTTGCCCGTGTAAGTCTCTGCCTTGTCCATCACTGCTGGGCTCTAGCTACTGCCGAACTAGTGGGTGGAGTTAGAAGGATGGCATTGGGGTGTTCGGCCAAGGCACTGAGGACTGAGAAGAGTCTGACCAGGGTTAGTGTAGAGAAACTTGGGGATTGGGGTGTGGAAGGGACACACAGGCCATCCTAACATCTACAGTGGGCTCCCTGGAAACTGAAAGTCACATTTCGTTATGTTCCCAAACTGTGGATCATGATTCCTCTGAAACATAGTTGCATTCTACCCCAACCAACTGCCATGGCCAAGTAGCTCTGAGAAGTGTTGGATGAGACATGTTGGTAACATTTTTTTTTTTTTGCCTTTTCAGGGTCTTTGGTGTGGTGGTGTGATATGGTGTGTGTGGTTTCTGTGGGAAACAAAAGTCTTAAGTTCTTCCTATACTTAAATACCCACCAAAAAATGCTTCATGGATTTGGGTCCCACAAAACTGCTCCTTGGGGCTAATTGCCCTAAGGAAATTCACCTCATAGCTCTCACCAGAAATGTGAGATACCCACAAATACCCACTCCCTACACACACACACACACACACACACACACACACACACACACACACACACTGAAGACAACACATGATTTTAAGAGTCTCCTGCCTTTCTGGTGTGAGGAGTCCATTGGTGAACTAGCCAGGTGCCCTCTTGGAACTCAAGACAATAGCCTTGGTAGACCCTGTAGATTGACCTCCACCGTCTCAGGTAACCTCATGGCTCCACAACGAAACCTGATTTCTCTCATGACACCCCTGAGCTCCTGAAACCAGCATTGCTTGTAGTTTGGAGAGCATGCTTAACTACCTGTCCCTTGTTGAGAAATCGTGGCTGTGTGTTGAGGTGACATCAGAAGTCTACCACCTGACACATTGGTGGTGCCACGCACTCGATGACATGCATCTCACTCTCAGTAAGGTCTGCTTACATTTCTGCCTCTAGTCTGTGCTGTCCTGGGTGAGCACATTCTCTTATAGTCATAGCCCCAGAGGCTAACTCCTAGAATAGTGAGGGAATGCCAGTGAAGGAGAGGGGAAGAGCCCACCCACCTGCATGCTCCATACATGTGCATTTCAGTCAGAATCTGGGAAGGGTCCTCACCACTTACGTTGCAGGGTAGAGTATATGTAGATGTGCTGAGGCTCAGCCCAGTGCTGGCCACCGAAGGGAGGGGAGGAAAGAGATCAGTGTGACTATTTCTGACACAGAACCTCCAGATCACTGTTGTTATCACTGCTGGGGCAGAATTAGGAAATGAAAACCCCTGTCCCACACCAGCTGCTGTTCCAGGCCTGGGGATACCTGCCCTGCAGAGAACTAATATGGCTGTATTCTTACACCCTCCCTACTGGTGAGACAAAGGGACTGAGAAAGGAGGCTGGGAATGCCCAGTGTGGCAGGCTTTCTAGAACCTGAGAGCCTGGCCTTTTGTGCCAACGGAAGCCATGGCCTCCAAATACCCACCCCCCGCCACACACACACACACACACACACACACACACACACACACACACTGAGGACTCAAGGTTATAGTCACAGATACTATAGCCATGAGAAAACAGTTCCTGAATGTCCACTTCTCCCTCCTGCCACTTGATAGGCCTGTTGCTTGGCACCGAGTAGGTGCCTAGTAATTGCATGTTGTGTGAATAGTTTCATAATCAAGCATTGTAGGTGAGGCTACAGGCAACCATGAGGAGTGGAAAGTCTCAACACCCCCCAACCTATCTGGGCCACACAGCTGTGCTTCTGAGATGAAGGGGTGACCAAGTCCCTAGGCCTCCAAGGGCTTAGAATACAGTGAGGCTCCATGGAACCTCTTTGCCTCTTGTTATCCAATCAACCTTCTACTTTTCTTGAGAGACACCTGAGAATTGCCTCATCTTTTTCTGCACACTCTCTTTACTTTATTGCAGCCTCTGTCTACTTCCCTGGATGGACCTATACCCTATCCATTTGTATTTGCTGAGTCTTGTCCAAGGTCTCCAAACTCAATTGCATCTGCCTTGTGGTGGCTTCCACCTTCTTGACTCTTGACCCCTCCTATGATTTCCCTTCTATGTGGAGAAGTCATGTAGGCACAGCACTGTCAACAGTCACTCTGTTCTCCCATCCTTTGACAGTGTGTGGGTGGAGGGAACTGTGCCTTTCCCTATTGCTTGGCCCCCGGGGGTCCAACCTAGTCCCTCTCCTTGTCCTACACAACCAGACTCATCCTTGCTCTGCTGCTCTGCTTCTGGCTATAGCCTCTGGGTCAGCATTTTCCAGGCTGTCTGTCCCAGCTTCTTCCAGGTATTAAGAAGTATTGGGGGGGGCTTAAAAACCAGGCGCCAGGCATGTAGAGCATACCTGTAACCCTAGCACTTGGGAGGATTAGCACTAGCTCAAGGCCATCCTGGGCTACAGAGTGAGTTCAAGGCTAGCCTGGACTACAGAATGAGATTCTGTATGAAAGTTTTAAAATTTAAAAATAATGAAGAAAATAAATTCTTAGGAGGAACCCCAGGAGTGGCCATATGGGGTTAACACTTCTTCTTCAGTCTGGAGATGCTCTATGCAGTGAGAAACCTGGCAGAGACCACAATGCCTTTCTTAGCTCACCCAGTTATCTTGCCAGGTTGTGCAAAGATGCTGCAGCCATGAAACCTAGAAAACTCAGAGTAGCATACAGTTTGTTCCTGTTCACATCTCCACACCCCAAGCCCCTGAGATTTAAAAATGCAACCCACAGTTTCCCAAAGAAAGACCTCTGTGATGATATATTATATATTTAATAAAAATCAGCCTGGAATATCAGAGAACAGAATCATGCACAGTCAGTGAAGGTCAGAGAGTGGTGACCCACACCTTTAATCCCATCCCTTGGGAGACAGAGACCTTTCTGGATTTCTGTGAGCTCAAGGCCTAGTAGCTAAACAGTAATATCTCACACCTTTAATCCTAACTCTAGGATTATGGTACAGAGTTGAACCAGAAAATGAAACAGCTCAGTAGGGAAGATATTTAAGGTAGGAGAAGGGCAGAGATTCATTCTGTAGAAGCCACCAGCCAGGCAGTGGTGGCCCATGCCTTAGTCCCAGCACTTGGGAAGCAGAGGCAGAAGGACCTGTGTGAGTTCGAGGAACAGCCTGGTTTACAAAGCAAGTTCCAGGATAGCCAGGATAGCCAGGACTGTTACACAGAAAACCCTGTCTCCAAAAACAAAAACAAAACAAAAAGCTGGAAAAGATGGTACCCGAACAGGTACATGAACCAGGAGTCAGAGCTATGAAGTCTGCAGAGAGTGAACGGCTCATGACTGCCTGGGGCAGAGGGGCAAGGTGCCAGCTAAAATGGTGCTGAGCCACCCCTGAAAACAGATGTGCCAGCATCTGTGGACCCTGGGGATGAAGCATGCTTCTCTGGCCTTCTGGGAGTTGGGCAGACATTAGTCAGAAAGGGCTGGGCTGTAGGTCTATTGCCTCCCACTCCCAACCCCATCACACCTTCAGACACCTTGGTCTGTCTCTGTCCCTTGTGGGGCAGCAGCAGCAGCAGCCCCATTGGAGCACTGAGAACACTGAGGCAGAAAGGCAGTGAGGGTGAAAAGAGGACGGGAACCCTGGCAGGGAAGCCTGGGAGCTTCTGGCCACATGGCTACAAAGCAGTTTCCTCTGCTTCAAGTCATGGCTGTGAGCCTTTCCCAGCCTGCAGAAGCCTTGCCTGGAGCCCTGAGTGTGGATGTCTGATGTTCCTCAGGAAGGCTGGGGAGGGATTCCATCTGTCTCCTGCTGGGCACAACAGCCCAGAAGTCCTTGGGGACCCAGGCTCTAGGCACAGATGCCACATAGCCTCTTCATTGTCATCTAGCAGATGGTGGCACCATGGAGCTCTCTGTGCGGTGGGGGCACACTGCTTCTCTATGGCCTCAGGGGACAGACAAGAAGGAGGATGGTGGGGGCTTGGGGGGACTGAGGGCTAAACAAAGCAAAATGAACGAGGGAGAGACGTACCCCCCAATCTATGGAGAAGTCATGTAGGCACACCACTGTCAAGTTCATGATAACTGTCCAAGGCCTAGCTGGAATCACATCCTGATAAGGCCCTCATGCCTATGGTCTTGCTCAAAGTGAGGGCAATGTTAAGTTGGAGTATGTGAGTATCCCAGCCCTGATGTTTGCCAGTGTGTGAGCTAGGGCAAATGCTCATATTCCCAAACCCTCAGTTTTCTTATCTATGAAGTGGACATCATGAAATCTTACAGTTTGGTGCTCATATTTCAGAAAGGGTGGAGCTTTGTATCAGGCTCTGAAAAGATGCTCAGGAAATCGTCCTTTTGCCTGTCTCAGTAACAGCCTTGTCTTTAATGACAGAGATGGAAAAAGAGAAGGTAGAAATAAATTTGGGATTTGGACCGTGTGATAGCTTTCTGTTGCTGTGGCAATATACCTGAGATTATTTACCTAGAAGGAGGACAAGGTTATTTGGCTTATGATTCAAAGGTTTCAGCCCATCATCAGTTGGTCATGATGCTTTGGGTCTGTAATGAGGCACAGTGATAGGGGAAGCCTATCTGCCTCATGACAGCAAGGAAACACTTGGATTCCCAGCATCCTCTCCAAGGGCGTATCCCCAGAGACATAACTTCCTCCTGCAAGACCCACCTCTTAAGGGTTTTACAACTTTGCATCATCAACACATGGGTCTTTGGGGGACATTCACGATGCAGCGGTTCTTTGCTCTGCTTGTCACAGTTATCTCTGTCGTCAACATAAAAAAGGATTTGAGGATAAGAAAGGAAAATAATGGAGCATGCTCATCAATCCATTTCTGTGTCCAGAGCAGACAGCACTAATTAATCATGGACCTCTTTCCCTGGATGTAAACTCAGAATCACTCTAAATGCACCCTGTACTACCCAAAGATCACAAATTTGTCCATCACCTGATAGAGCAGGGGGCTGGGAGGAAAAGATTGTGGCCAGAGGCATATCCCTGGGTCTCAGTTTTGTCACCTATAAAATGGGAGTTCATAAAAGTATGCATTTCAGAGGGCTGCTATGAGAACCCAGAGAGGTAGTGTGGAAAACCTTTGTAAGGCCTTAGGATCTATATTTCCTGTGGCCTTCTCCTGTCCTTGAAGATGTTCTACAAAGAAGAGTTAATGTGCCCATTCCACACATAAGGAAACTAAGGCTTGAAGAGGTAAAAGAAGATGCTACAGCTAGATGGAGATGGGGTCAGACTCGAGGGTGATTAGGTCTCAGTTTTAACTAAACCACAGCTGGATCCACATAGAAGGGGACTCCACTTTTTCCCCCATAAAAAAAAAGCTAAGTGTAATCATAGGACTGGGGAGATAGAAACAAGAAAATCCCCAGAGTTGGCTGGCCAGCCAATTAATGTTCTCCAAGTTAAGTGAGACACCTTACCTCAGAGAATTAGATAGAAAGGGATAGAGGAAGCACCGGTTCACCCCAGCATCTGAACACATGTGCACACACTCATGTGAGCATAAACAGTGTGTGTGTGTGTGTGTGTGTGTGTGTGTGTGTGTGTGTGTGTGTGGTGTATCAGAGTGATATGAAGCAAATACAGCGGGATGAATGAAGAAGACAATGCTGGCCCTGGAGAGATAGCTAAGTGGCTAAGGACACTTCCTGCCCTTAAAGAGGGCCCAAATTCACTTCCCTGTACCCACATGGTGACCACCAAGTGTAATTCAAGCTCCAAGAGATCCTGTATCCTCTTCTGGCCACCTTGGGCATGCAAATATGTGTTACGCAGACACATGTAGGCAAAACATCCATACACATGAAATTGTCAAGAATATAAACATTGTTAGAGATGATTTGGGGAGGCTGAGTCATGCGGGAGTCTCGTGGAAAAGTAAGGGAATTGAGAAATGGGAGAGAGTATGGCTTGTTCTGGTATAGGAAGGACAGTGGGCCTGAGGAATACAGGAAAGGTACCAGAGTTACAACATCAGCCAGATGATGCAGGGCCTTGGATGCCATGGCTGGACTCCGAGCTTTTGCTTCCTATGAGTCTTTGGAAGATTATGAGCTGAGAAAAGTTTTGATCACCCTGGTTTGGCAGAGAGGCTGGAGGAGGACCAAAGGAGAGGAAATTGGGAGGCGAAGGTCTAGTTCAGGGGTCGTAAGAGGACCTAGGACAAAGATTAATGATGGAAATAGACTGCAAAGTGAAGCTGTTGGGATCTGGCATGGATGATGGGAAGAAGGGACTCATTAGTGGCGTGCACGGAAGGATAGTTCTGACATTTATTGAGCTGGGACAACTTCTGGAACAGCTGGTGAATGGACTGAGCCAGACTTGAAGCCATACCGTGTCCAAGATGCTGTGTAGGGTGGAGATACAGGCAGACAGCTAGACATATGAGCCTGGAGTGCAGGGGTGAGGCTGTAAACTGGGGAGCTGTCAGTGGATGGGTGCCGCGCAGTGCTGAGGAGCTGGGTGAGATCCCTGACAGGTCAGGTGTGGGAAGATGGGGAGGAAAAGGAACTCAAGAGTGAGCATTGCATTGGAGGGCACAATGATTTCCACATCTAGTGGTCTGGCTGAGGAAGTGTGAACCCTGGAGTGTCACCCAAAGCCATATTCGTGGATGAGGATGGCATGCTCTCCAGCCAGGGGATGACTAAGCACGTTGCTGTTCCTATGCCAAGGACTCCCATGAGTTAGCCACCCTGGCACTCAGCTCTGCCTCCACTGGAACTGTGCCCAGGGCTCAGGAGAGGCTGGCAGTCCTCTGTGACACCACCATAGACATGAGCAGCCTCAGAAACAAGAGAGCAGGTCCTGATGAGGAAAACCGCCTGCCCAGAGATTCTGCCTTTCTTCTAAGTCTCCAAGGCATCAGCTTCTAGAGGCTGCTCTCTGCTCTCTGAATCCACCCCCTCTGCTTTGAACCTTGAGGGCGCCTCCCTCTGCAGATTTTGAGGAACTCATCCTTCTCAGTGCCCTTCACACACACCCTCAGCCCCCACCTACCGTCCTGACCCTGCATCCCTGAACAGCATGTGTCTTCTGCTGAAAAGGGTTGAAGGGTGAGGTGTGGGAGTAGGTGTGCCCTAATGCAGAGGTCTGAAGGAGTCAGGCCCAGCCAACACTGTAGCAAACCTAGTTAACTGTGCTTAGCCCCTTGTGAAATGGGATCATTGGGCCCAGTTTCCAGTGTGACCTGAGGGTTTGGTGAACACACAGAGTGTGTTCAATAAGGCTGATTCCTCCCTGACTCTTTGACAGGCTGTCATCAGGAGTCCCCCCAACCCCCATCTTCTCACCCCATCCCACCCTCCCACCTACCCCACCTTGTCCAGACCAGCTCCCCAAGCCTTGTAAAGCAGGCTACATATAAGCCCTCTGTAGGACCTGTTCCTCCAGGGGATCTGCCCCAACCCTCTCTCACAATAACTAAGGGAAGGAGCTGGGTCAAGGTCACAGAGCACATGAGTGACTGCCACTTCGGGAACCTGCCTGCACATTAACTGCAGCTGCCCCAGGAGAGAGTCCCCAACTCTGAGTCCAGGGTAAGAAGACCAGACTCCTTTGAAAGGGAGACATGGCAGAGCTGCTTCCAAGGGACAAAGGTTGTCACAGCAAGGTCCCTGCCCCACCTA